>JAILYF010000416.1:0-22847 GCA_025491095.1 Brachionus asplanchnoidis | reverse complement strand
GCCGATTAATAAGCCTCTTGGCAAATCAATAATCACAAAGACGATCAAGAAGTCACCAGAGGATAAAGAAGTGGCTGGGACGATCTAGATAAACAGGAAAGAATCTTGAAAAGCACAAGGACGAGCTACAAAGTGACTAAGACGATCATGAATCACTTGGAAGATCAAGATGTCTGTGTGAGGATAAAGAAGTCCATGGGAGAGATAGAAGTCAAAAGTACGAAAAAAATTAACTTATACTACCAGAAAGTCAATAGGACGAACATGAAATAAATACGAAAATTAGGAATTGCAAAGATGATCAAGAAGTAACTAGTGTGATCAGGATTGGACTTGGCCGATAAATAAGCTTCTTGGCAAATCAATATCACAAAGACGATCAAGAAGTCACCAGGAGGATAAAGAAGTCACTGGGACGATCTTGAATAACAAGAACACCATGAAGCCACTAGGAGGATCAAAAAGTGACTAAGACGATCATGAATCACTTGAAGATCAAGATGTCTCTGTGAGGATAAAGAAGTCCATGGGAGGAGTTAAATGTCAAAAGTACGAAGAAAAATTCACTTAGACGACCAGAAGTCAATAGGACGAACATGAAATAACTACGAAAATCAGGAATTGCAAGATGATCAAGAAGTCACTAGTGTGATCAGGATTGGACTTGGCCGATAAATAAGCTTCTTGGCAAATCAATAATCACAAAGACGATCAAGAAGTCACCAGGAGGATAAAGAAGTTCACTGGGACGATCTTGAATTACAAGAAACACCATGAAGCCACTAGGAGGATCAAAAAGTGACTAAGACGATCATGAATCACTTGGAAGATCAAGATGTCTCTGTGAGGATAAAGAAGTCACTGGGAGGAGTTAAATGTCAAAAGTACGAAGAAAAATTCACTTAGACGACCAGAAAGTCAGTAGGACGAACATGAAAAAACTATGAAAATCAGGAATTGCTTTGATGATCAAGAAGTACTAGTGTGATCAGGATTTGACTTGGACGATAAATAAGCTTCTTGGCAAATCAATAATCACAAAGACGATCAAGAAGTCACCAGGAGGATAAAGAAGTGGCTGGGACGATCTAGATAAACATGAAAGATCTGAAACACTAGGACGACTACAAATGGACTAAGACGATCATGAATCACTTGGAAGATCAAGATGTCTGTGTGAGGATAAAGAAGTCCATGGGAGGAGATAGAAGTCTAAAGTACGAAAAAAAATTAACTTAAACGACCAGAAAGTCGTTAGGACGAACATGAAAAAACAACGAAAATCAGGAATTACTAAGATGATCAAGAAGTACTAGTGTGATCAGGATTTGACTTGGCCGATTAATAAGCCTCTTGGCAAATCAATAATCACAAAGACTATCAAGAAGTCACCAAAAAATAAAGAAGTGGCTGGGACAATCTAGATAAACATGAAAGATCTTGAAAACACAAGGACGACTACAAAGTGACTAAGACGATCATGAATCACTTGGAAGATCAAGATGTCTGTGTGAGGATAAAGAAGTCCATGGGAGGAGATAGAAGTCTAAAGTACGAAAAAAAATTCACTTTTACTACCAGAAAGTCACTAGGACGAACATGAAATAAATACGAAAATCAGGAATTGCAAAGATGATCAAGAAGTAACTAGTGTGATCAGGATTGGACTTGGCCGATAAATAAGCTTCTTGGCAAATCAATAATCACAAAGACTATCAAGAAGTCACCAGGAGGATAAAGAAGTCACCGGGACGATCTTGAATAACAAAAAACACCATGAAGCCACTAGGAGGATCAAAAAGTGACTAAGACGATCATGAATCACTTGAAAGATCAAGATGTCTCTGTGAGGATAAAGAAGTCCATGGGAGGAGTTAAATGTCAAAAGTAGAAGAAAAATTCACTTAGACGACCAGAAAGTCAATAGGACGAACATGAAATAACTACGAAAATCAGGAATTGCAAAGATGATCAAGAAGTCACTAGTGTGATCAGGATTGGACTTGGCCGATAAATAAGCTTCTTGGCAAATCAATAAGCACAAGACGATCAAGAAGTCACCAGGAGGATAAAGAAGTCACTGGGCACGATCTGAATAACAAGAACACCATGAAGCCACTAGGAGGATCAAAAGGGACTAAGACGATCATGATCACTTGGAAGATCAAGAGGTCTGTGTGAGGATAAAGAAGTCCATGGAGGAGATAGAAGTCAAAAGTACGAAGAAAAATTCACTTTTACGACCAGAAAGTCCATTAGACGAACATGAAAAAACTAACGAAAATCAGGAATTGCTAACTAAGATGATCAAGAAGTACTAGTGTGATCAGGATTTGACTTGGCCGATAAATAAGGCATTCTTGGCAAATCAATAATCACAAAGACGATCAAGAAGGTCACCAGGAGGATAAAGAAGGTCACTGGACGATCTGAATAAACAGAAACACCATGAAGCCACTAAGGAGGATCATAAAGTGACTAAGACGATCATGAATCACTTGGAAGATCAAGATGTCTCTGTGAGGATAAAGGTAGTCCATGGGAGGAGATAGAAGTCTAAAGTACGAAAAAAAATTAACTTATACTACCAGAAAGTCAATAGGACGAACATGAAATAAATACGAAAATCAGGAATTTCAAAGATGATCAAGAAGTCACTAGTGTGATCAGGATTGACTTGGCCGATAAATAAGCTTCTTGGCAAATCAATGATCACAAAGACGATCAAGAAGTCACCAGGAGGTAAGAAGTCACTGGGACGATCTTGAATACAAGAAACACCATGAAGCCACTAGGAGGATCAAAAAGAGACTAAGACGATCATAAATCACTTGAAGATCAAGATGTCTGTGTGAGGATAAAGAAGTCCATGGGAGGAGATAGAAGTCAAAAGTACGAAAAAAAATTCACTTACACTACCAGAAAGTCAAAAGGACGAACATGAAATAACATAGAAAATCTGGAATTACTTTGATGATCAAGAAGTACTAGTGTGATCAGGATATGACTTGGCCGATTAATAAGCTTCTTGGCAAATCAATGATCACAAAGACTATCAAGAAGTCACCAGGAGGATAAATAAGTCACTGGGACGATCTTGGATAACAAGAAACACCATGAAGCCACTAGGAGGATCAAAAGTGACTAAGACGATCATAAATCACTTGGAAGATCAAGATGTCTCTGTGAGGATAAAGAAGTCCATGGGAGGAGATAGAAGTCAAAAGTACGAAAAAAAATTCATTTACACTACCAGAAAGTCAATAGGACGAACATGAAATAACAACGAAAATCTGGAATTACTTTGATGATCAAGAAGTACTAGTGTGATCAGGATATGACTTGGCCGATTAATAAGTTTCTTGGCAAATCAATAATCACAAAGACGATCAAGAAGTCACTAGGAGGATCAAAAAGAGACTAAGACGATCATAAATCACCTGGAAGGTCTTTGTGATTATTGATTTGCCAAGAAACTTATTAATCGGCCAAGTCATATCCTGATCACACTAGTACTTCTTGATCATCAAAGTAATTCCAGATTTTCGTTGTTATTTCATGTTCGTCCTATTGACTTTCTGGTAGTATAAGTTAATTTTTTTTCGTACTTTTGACTTCTATCTCCTCCCATGGACTTCTTTATCCTCACAGAGACATCTTGATCTTCCAAGTGATTTATGATCGTCTTAGTCACTTTTTGATCCTCCTAGTGGCTTCATGGTGTTTCTTGTTATTCAAGATCGTCCCAGTGACTTCTTTATCCTCCTGGTGACTTCTTGATAGTCTTTGTGATCATTGATTTGCCAAGAAGCTTATTAATCGGCCAAGTCATATCCTGATCACACTAGTACTTCTTGATCATCAAAGTAATTCCAGATTTTCGTTGTTATTTCATGTTCGTCCTACTGACTTTCTGGTCGTCTAAGTGAATTTTTTTTCGTACTTTTGACTTCTATCTCCTCCCATGGACTTCTTTATCCTCACACAGACATCTTGATCTTCCAAGTGATTCATGATCGTCTTAGTCACTTTTTGATCCTCCTAGTGGCTTCATGGTGTTTCTTGTTATTCAAGATCGTCCCAGTGACTTCTTTATCCTCCTGGTGACTTCTTGATCGTCTTTGTGATTATTGATTTGCCAAGAAGCTTATTTATCGGCCAAGTCCAATCCTGATCACACTAGTGACTTCTTGATCATCTTAGCAATTCCTGATTTTCGTAGTTATTTCATGTTCGTCCTATTGACTTTCTGGTAGTATAAGTTAATTTTTTTTCGTACTTTTGACTTCTATCTCCTCCCATGGACTTCTTTATCCTCACACAGACATCTTGATCTTCCAAGTGATTCATGATCGTCTTAGTCACTTTTGATCCTCCTAGTGGCTTCATGGTGTTTCATTGTTATTCAAGATCGTCCCAGTGACTTCTTTATCCTCCTGGTGACTTCTTGATCGTCTTTGTGATTATTGATTTGCCAAGAAGCTTATTAATCGGCCAAGTCAAATCCTGATCACACTAGTACTTCTTGATCATCAAAGCAATTCCTGATTTTCATAGTTTTTTCATGTTCGTCCTACTGACTTTCTGGTCGTCTAAGTGAATTTTTCTTCGTACTTTTGACATTTAACTCCTCCCAGTGACTACTTTATCCTCACAGAGACATCTTGATCTTCCAAGTGATTTATGATCGTCTTAGTCACTTTTTGATCCTCCTAGTGGCTTCATGGTGTTTCTTGTTATTCAAGATCGTCCCAGTGACTTCTTTATCCTCCTGGTGACTTCTTGATAGTCTTTGTGATTATTGATTTGCCAAGAAGCTTATTAATCGGCCAAGTCAAATCCTGATGACACTAGTACTTCTTGATCATCAAAGTAATTCCAGATTTTCGTAGTTATTTCATGTTCGTCCTAGTGACTTTCTGGTAGTGTAAGTGAATTTTTCTTCTAATTTTGACATTTAACTCCTCCCAGTGACTCCTTTATCCTCACAGAGACATCTTGATCTTCCAAGTGATTCATGATCGTCTTAGTCACTTTTTGATCCTCCTAGTGGCTTCATGGTGTTTCTTGTTATTCAAGATCGTCCCAGTGACTTCTTTATCCTCCTGGTGACTTCTTGATAGTCTTTGTGATTATTGATTTGCCAAGAAGCTTATTTATCGGCCAAGTCCAATCCTGATCACACTAGTGACTTCTTGATTATCTTTGCAATTCCTGATTTTCGTATTTATTTCATGTTCGTCCTATTGACTTTCTGGTAGTATAAGTTAATTTTTTTTCGTACTTTTGACTTCTATCTCCTCCCATGGATTTCTTTATCCTCACACAGACATCTTGATCTTCCAAGTGATTCATGATCGTCTTAGTCACTTTGTAGTCGTCCTAGTGTTTTCAAGATCTTTCATGTTTATCTAGATCGTCCCAGCCACTTCTTTATCCTCCTGGTGACTTCTTGATCGTCTTTGTGATTATTGATTTGCCAAGAAGCTTATTTATCGGCCAAGTAAAATCCTGATCACACTAGTACTTCTTGATCATCTAAATAATTCCTGATTTTCGTAGTTATTTCATGTTCGTCCTATTGACTTTCTGGTAGTGTAAGTGAATTTTTCTTCGTACTTTGACATTCTATCTCCTCCCATGGACTTACTTTATCCTCACAGAGACATCTTGATCTTCCAAGTGATTCATGATCGTCTTAGTCACTTTTTGATCCTCCTAGTGGCTTCATGGTGTTTCTTGTTATTCAAGATCGTCCCAGTGACTTCTTTATCCTCCTGGTGACTTCTTGATCGTCTTTGTGATTATTGATTTGCCAAGAAGCTTATTTATCGGCCAAGTCAAATCCTGATCACACTAGTGACTTCTTGATCATCTAAGTAATTCCTGATTTTCGTAGTTATTTCATGTTCGTCCTACTGACTTTCTGGTCGTCTAAGTGAATTTTTCTTCGTACTTTTGACATTTAACTCCTCCCAGTGACTTCTTTATCCTCACAGAGACATCTTGATCTTCCAAGTGATTCATGATCGTCTTAGTCACTTTTTGATCCTCCTAGTGGCTTCATGGTGTTTCTTGTTATTCAAGATCGTCCCAGTGACTTCTTTATCCTCCTGGTGACTTCTTGATAGTCTTTGTGATTATTGATTTTCCAAGAAGCTTATTTATCGACCAATACAATCCTGATCACACTAGTGACTTCTTGATCATCTTTGTAATTCCTTATTTTCGTAGTTATTTCATGTTCGTCCTATTGACTTTCTGGTAGTATAAGTTAATTTTTTTTCGTACTTTTGACATTCTATCTCTCCCATGGACTTCTTTATCCTCACACAGACATCTTGATCTTCCAAGTGATTCATGATCATCTTAGTCACTTTTGATCCTCCTTGTGGCTTCATGGTGTTTCTTGTTTTTCAAGATCGTCCCAGTGACTTCTTTATCCTCCTGGTGACTTCTTGATCGTCTTTGTGATTATTGATTTGCCAAGAAGCTTATTTATCGGCCAAGTCCAATCCTGATCACACTAGTGACTTCTTGATCATCTTTGCAATTCCTGATTTTCGTAGTTATTTCATGTTCGTCCTACTGACTTTCTGGTCGTCTAAGTGAATTTTTCTTCTACTTTTGACATTTAACTCCTCCCAGTGACTTCTTTATCCTCACAGAGACATCTTGATCTTCCAAGTGATTTATGATCGTCTTAGTCACTTTTTGATCCTCCTAGTGGCTTCATGGTGCTTCTTGTAATTCAAGATCGTCCCAGTGACTTCTTTATCCTCCTGGTGACTTCTTGTATAGTCTTTGTGATTATTGATTTGCCAAGAAGCTTATTAATCGGCCAAGTCAAATCCTGATCACACTAGTACTTCTTGATCATCTTAGTAATTCCTGATTTTCGTTGTTTTTTCATGTTCGTCCTAACGACTTTCTGGTCGTCTAAGTGAATTTTTCTTCGTACTTTTGACATTTATCTCCTCCCAGTGACTACTTTATCCTCACAGAGACATCTTGATCTTCCAAGTGATTCATGATCGTCTAGTCACTTTTTGATCCTCCTAGTGGCTTCATGGTGTTTCTTGTATTCAAGATCGTCCCAGTGACTTCTTTATCCTCCTGGTGACTTCTTGATCGTCTTTGTGATTATTGATTTGCCAAGAAGCTTATTTATCGGCCAAGTCAAATCCTGATCACACTAGTGACTTCTTGATCATCTTAAGTAATTCCTGATTTTCGTAGTTATTTCATGTTCGTCCTATTGACTTTCTGGTAGTGTAAGTGAATTTTTCTTCGTACTTTTGACTTCTATCTCCTCCCATGGACTTCTTTATCCTCACACAGACATCTTGATCTTCCAAGTGATTCATGATCGTCTTAGTCACTTTTTGATCCTCCTAGTGGCTTCATGGTGTTTCTTGTTATTCAAGATCGTCCCAGTGACTTCTTTATCCTCCTGGTGACTTCTTGATCGTCTTTGTGATTATTGATTTGCCAAGAAGCTTATTTATCGTCCAAGTCAAATCCTGATCACACTAGTGACTTCTTGATCATCTTAGCAATTCCTGATTTTCGTAGTTATTTCATGTTCGTCCTACTGACTTTCTGGTCGTCTAAGTGAATTTTTCTTCGTACTTTTGACATTTAACTCCTCCCAGTGACTACTTTATCCTCACAGAGACATCTTGATCTTCCAAGTGATTCATGATCGTCTTAGTCACTTTTTGATCCTCCTAGTGGCTTCATGGTGTTTCTTGTAATTCAAGATCGTCCCAGTGACTTCTTTATCCTCCTGGTGACTTCTTGATCGTCTTTGTGATTATTGATTTGCCAAGAAGCTTATTTATCGGCCAAGTCCAATCCTGATCACACTAGTGACTTCTTGATCATCTAAGTAATTCCTGATTTTCGTAGTTATTTCATGTTCGTCCTACTGACTTTCTGGTCGTCTAAGTGAATTTTTCTTCGTACTTTTGACTTCTATCTCCTCCCATGGACTTCTTTATCCTCACACAGACATCTTGATCTTCCAAGTGATTCATGATCGTCTTAGTCACTTTTTGATCCTCCTAGTGGCTTCATGGTGTTTCTTGTTATTCAAGATCGTCCAGTGACTTCTTTATCCTCCTGGTGACTTCTTGATCGTCTTTGTGATTATTGATTTGCCAAGAAGCTTATTTATCGGCCAAGTCAAATCCTGATCACACTAGTGACTTCTTGATCATCTAAGTAATTCCTGATTTTCGTAGTTATTTCATGTTCGTCCTATTGACTTTCTGGTAGTGTAAGTTAATTTTTCTTCGTACTTTTGACTTCTATCTCCTCCCATGGACTTCTTTATCCTCACACAGACATCTTGATCTTCCAAGTGATTCATGATCGTCTTAGTCACTTTTTGATCCTCCTAGTGGCTTCATGGTGTTTCTTGTTATTCAAGATCGTCCCAGTGACTTCTTTATCCTCCTGGTGACTTCTTGATCGTCTTTGTGATTATTGATTTGCCAAGAAGCTTATTTATCGGCCAAGTCAAATCCTGATCACACTAGTGACTTCTTGATCATCTAAGTAATTCCTGATTTTCGTAGTTATTTCATGTTCGTCCTACTGACTTTCTGGTCGTCTAAGTGAATTTTTCTTCGTACTTTTGACATTTAACTCCTCCCAGTGACTTCTTTATCCTCACAGAGACATCTTGATCTTCCAAGTGATTCATGATCGTCTTAGTCACTTTTTGATCCTCCTAGTGGCTTCATGGTGTTTCTTGTTATTCAAGATCGTCCCAGTGACTTCTTTATCCTCCTGGTGACTTCTTGATCGTCTTTGTGATTATTGATTTGCCAAGAAGCTTATTTATCGGCCAAGTCCAATCCTGATCACACAAGTGACTTCTTGATCATCAAAGTAATTCCAGATTTTCGTTGTTTTTCATGTTCGTCCTACCGATTCTGGTTGTCTAAGTGAATTTTTCTTCGTACTTCTGACATCTAACGCCTCCCAGTGACTACTTTATCCTCACAGAGACATCTTGATCTTCCAAGTGATTCATGATCGTCTTAGTCACTTTTTGATCCTCCTAGTGGCTTCATGGTGTTTCTTGTTATTCAAGATCGTCCCAGTGACTTCTTTATCCTCCTGGTGACTTCTTGATCGTCTTTGTGATTATTGATTTGCCAAGAAGATTATTTATCGGCCAAGTCCAATCCTGATCACACTAGTGACTTCTTGATCATCAAAGTAATTCCAGATTTTCGTTGTTTTTCATGTTCGTCCTACCGATTCTGGTCGTCTAAGTGAATTTTTCTTCGTACTTCTGACATCTAACTCCTCCCAGTGACTACTTTATCCTCACAGAGACATCTTGATCTTCCAAGTGATTCATGATCGTCTTAGTCACTTTTTGATCCTCCTAGTGGCTTCATGGTGTTTCTTGTTATTCAAGATCGTCCCAGTGACTTCTTTATCCTCCTGGTGACTTCTTGATCGTCTTTGTGATTATTGATTTGCCAAGAAGCTTATTTATCGGCCAAGTCAAATCCTGATCACACTAGTGACTTCTTGATCATCTTTGCAATTCCTGATTTTCGTAGTTATTTCATGTTCGTCCTACTGACTTTCTGGTCGTCTAAGTGAATTTTTCTTCGTACTTTTGACATTCTATCTCCTCCCATGGACTTCTTTATCCTCACACAGACATCTTGATCTTCCAAGTGATTCATGATCGTCTTAGTCACTTTTTGATCCTCCTAGTGGCTTCATGGTGTTTCTTGTATTCAAGATCGTCCCAGTGACTTCTTTATCCTCCTGGTGACTTCTTGATCGTCTTTGTGATTATTGATTTGCCAAGAAGCTTATTAATCGGCCAAGTCAAATCCTGATCACACTAGTGACTTCTTGATCATCTTAGTAATTCCTGATTTTCGTAGTTATTTCATGTTCGTCCTACTGACTTTCTGGTAGTCTAAGTGAATTTTTCTTCGTACTTTTGACATTTAACTCCTCCCAGTGGACTTCTTTATCCTCACAGAGACATCTTGATCTTCCAAGTGATTCATGATCGTCTTAGTCACTTTTTGATCCTCCTAGTGGCTTCATGGTGTTTCTTGTTAATTCAAGATCGTCCCAGTGACTTCTTTATCCTCCTGGTGACTTCTTGATCGTCTTTGTGATTATTGATTTGCCAAGAAGCTTATTTATCGGCCAAGTCAAATCCTGATCACACTAGTGACTTCTTGATCATCTAAGTAATTCCTGATTTTCGTAGTTATTTCATGTTCGTCCTATTGACTTTCTGGTAGTGTAAGTGAATTTTTCTTCGTACTTTTGACTTCTATCTCCTCCCATGGACTTCTTTATCCTCACACAGACATCTTGATCTTCCAAGTGATTCATGATCGTCTTAGTCACTTTTTGATCCTCCTAGTGGCTTCATGGTGTTTCTTGTAATTCAAGATCGTCCCAGTGACTTCTTTATCCTCCTGGTGACTTCTTGATCGTCTTTGTGATTATTGATTTGCCAAGAAGCTTATTTATCGTCCAAGTCAAATCCTGATCACACTAGTGACTTCTTGATCATCTTAGCAATTCCTGATTTTCGTAATTATTTCATGTTCGTCCTACTGACTTTCTGGTCGTCTAAGTGAATTTTTCTTCTACTTTTGACATTTAACTCCTCCCAGTGACTACTTTATCCTCACAGAGACATCTTGATCTTCCAAGTGATTCATGATCGTCTAAGTCACTTTTTGATCCTCCTTGTGGCTTCTTTGTGTTTCTTGTAATTCAAGATCGTCCCAGTGACTTCTTTATCCTCCTGGCGACTTCTTGATCGTCTTTGAGATTATTGATTTGCCAAGAAGCTTATTTATCGGCCAAGTCCAATCCTGATCACACTAGTGACTTCTTGATCATCAAAGTAATTCCAGATTTTCGTTGTTATTTCATGTTCGTCCTACCGACTTTCTAGTCGTCTAAGTGAATTTTTCTTCGTACTATTGACTTCTTTCTCCTCCCATGGACTTCTTTATCCTCACACAGACATCTTGATCTTCCAAGTGATCCATGATCGTCTTAGTCACTTTTTGATCCTCCTAGTGGCTTCATGGTGTTTCTTGTTATTCAAGATCGTCCCAGTGACTTCTTTATCCTCCTGGTGACTTCTTGATCGTCTTTGTGATTATTGATTTGCCAAGAAGCTTATTTATCGGCCAAGTCAAATCCTGATCACACTAGTGACTTCTTGATCATCTAAGTAATTCCTGATTTTCGTAGTTATTTCATGTTCGTCCTATTGACTTTCTGGTAGTGTAAGTGAATTTTTCTTCGTACTTTTGACTTCTATCTCCTCCCATGGACTTCTTTATCCTCACACAGACATCTTGATCTTCCAAGTGATTCATGATCGTCTTAGTCACTTTTTGATCCTCCTAGTGGCTTCATGGTGTTTCTTGTTATTCAAGATCGTCCCAGTGACTTCTTTATCCTCCTGGTGACTTCTTGATCGTCTTTGTGATTATTGATTTGCCAAGAAGCTTATTTATCGTCCAAGTCAAATCCTGATCACACTAGTACTTCTTGATCATCAAAGTAATTCCAGATTTTCGTTGTTATTTCATGTTCGTCCTTTTGACTTTTTGGTAGTATAAGTTAAATTTTTTTCGTACTTCTAAATTTAACTCCTCCCAGTTACTACTTTATCATCACAGAGACATCTTGATCTTCCAAGTGATTTATGATCGTCTTAGTCACTTTTTGATCCTCCTAGTGGCTTCATGGTGTTTTTTGTTATTCAAGATCGTCCCAGTGACTTCTGTATCCTCCTGGTGACTTCTTGATCGTCTTTGAGATTATTGATTTGCCAAGAAGCTTATTTATCGGCCAAGTCCAATCCTGATCACACTAGTACTTCTTGATCATCAAAGTAATTCCAGATTTTCGTTGTCATTTCATGTTCGTCCTTTTGACTTTCTGGTAGTGTAAGTGAATTTTTTTTCGTACTTCTGAAATTTAACTCCTCCCAGTGACTACTTTATCCTCACACAGACATCTTGATCTTCCAAGTGATTCATGATCGTCTTAGTCACTATTTGATCCTCCTTGTGGCTTCATGGTGTTTCTTGTTTTTCAAGATCGTCCCAGTGACTTCTTTATCCTCCTGGTGACTTCTTGATCGTCTTTGTGATTATTGATTTGCCAAGAAGCTTATTTATCGGCCAAGTCAAATCCTGATCACACTAGTGACTTCTTGATCATCTTAGCAATTCCTGATTTTCGTAGTTATTTCATGTTCGTCCTATTGACTTTCTGGTAGTCTAAGTGAATTTTTTCTTCGTACTTTTGACTTCTATCTCCTCCCATGGACTTCTTTATCCTCACACAGACATCTTGATCTTCCAAGTGATTCATGATCGTCTTAGTCACTTTTTGATCCTCCTAGTGGCTTCATGGTGTTTCTTGTTATTCAAGATCGTCCCAGTGACTTCTTTATCCTCCTGGTGACTTCTTGATCGTCTTTGTGATTATTGATTTGCCAAGAAGCTTATTTATCGGCCAAGTCAAATCCTGATCACACTAGTGACTTCTTGATCATCTTAAGTAATTCCTGATTTTCGTAGTTATTTCATGTTCGTCCTATTGACTTTCTGGTAGTATAAGTGAATTTTTTCTTCGTACTTTTGACTTCTATCTCCTCCCATGGACTTCTTTATCCTCACACAGACATCTTGATCTTCCAAGTGATTTCATGATCGTCTTAGTCACTTTTGATCCTCCTAGTGGCTTCATGGTGTTTCTTGTATTCAAGATCGTCCCAGTGACTTCTTTATCCTCCTGGTGACTTCTTGATCGTCTTTGTGATTATTGATTTTCCAAGAAGCTTATTTATCGGCCAAGTCAAATCCTGATCACACTAGTGACTTCTTGATCATCTAAATAATTCCTGATTTTCGTAGTTATTTCATGTTCGTCCTATTGACTTTCTGGTAGTGTAAGTGAATTTTTCTTCGTACTTTTGACTTTATCTCCTCCCATGGACTTCTTTATCCTCACACAGACATCTTGATCTTCCAAGTGATTCATGATCGTCTTAGTCACTTTTTGATCCTCCTAGTGGCTTCATGGTGTTTCTTGTTATTCAAGATCGTCCCAGTGACTTCTTTATCCTCCTGGTGACTTCTTGATCGTCTTTGTGATTATTGATTTGCCAAGAAGCTTATTTATCGGCCAAGTCAAATCCTGATCACACTAGTGACTTCTTGATCATCTTAGTAATTCCTGATTTTCGTAGTTATTTCATGTTCGTCCTATTGACTTTCTGGTCGTCTAAGTGAATTTTTCTTCGTACTTTTGACATTTAACTCCTCCCAGTGACTTCTTTATCCTCACAGAGACATCTTGATCTTCCAAGTGATTCATGATCGTCTTAGTCACTTTTTGATCCTCCTAGTGGCTTCATGGTGTTTCTTGTTATTCAAGATCGTCCCAGTGACTTCTTTATCCTCCTGGTGACTTCTTGATCGTCTTTGTGATTATTGATTTGCCAAGAAGCTTATTTATCGGCCAAGTCAAATCCTGATCACACTAGTGACTTCTTGATCATCTAAGTAATTCCTGATTTTCGTAGTTATTTCATGTTCGTCCTATTGACTTTCTGGTAGTCTAAGTGAATTTTTCTTCGTACTTTTGACATTTAACTCCTCCCAGTGACTACTTTATCCTCACAGAGACATCTTGATCTTCCAAGTGATTCATGATCGTCTTAGTCACTTTTTGATCCTCCTAGTGGCTTCATGGTGTTTCTTGTTATTCAAGATCGTCCCAGTGACTTCTTTATCCTCCTGGTGACTTCTTGATCGTCTTTGTGATTATTGATTTGCCAAGAAGCTTATTTATCGGCCAAGTCAAATCCTGATCACACTAGTGACTTCTTGATCATCTAAGTAATTCCTGATTTTCGTAGTTATTTCATGTTCGTCCTATTGACTTTCTGGTAGTCTAAGTGAATTTTTCTTCGTACTTTTGACTTCTATCTCCTCCCATGGACTTCTTTATCCTCACACAGACATCTTGAGTCTTCCAAGTGATTCATGATCGTCTTAGTCACTTTGTAGTCGTCCTTAGTGTTTCAAGATCTTTCATGTTTATCTAGATCGTCCCAGCCACTTCTTTATCCTCCTGGTGACTTCTTGATCGTCTTTGTGATTATTGATTTGCTAAGAAGCTTATTTATCGTCCAAGTCAAATCCTGATCACACTAGTGACTTCTTGATATTTTAGCAATTCCTGATTTTCGTAGTTATTTCATGTTCGTCCTACTGACTTTCTGGTCGTCTAAGTGAATTTTTCTTCGTACTTTTGACATTTAACTCCTCCCAGTGACTACTTTATCCTCACAGAGACATCTTGATCTTCCAAGTGATTTATGATCGTCTTAGTCACTTTTTGATCCTCATAGTGGCTTCATGGTGTTTTTTGTTATTCAAGATCGTCCCAGTGACTTCTGTTATCCTCCTGGTGACTTCTTGATCGTCTTTGTGATTATTGATTTGCCAAGAAGCTTATTATCGGCCAAGTCAATCCTGATCACACTAGTGACTTCTTGATCATCAAAGTAATTCCATGATTTTCGTAGTTATTTCATGTTCGTCCTACTGACTTTCTGGTCGTCTAAGTGAATTTTTCTTCGTACTTTTGACTTCTATCTCCTCCCATGGACTTCTTTATCCTCACAGAGACATCTTGATCTTCCAAGTGATTCATGATCGTCTTAGTCACTTTTTGATCCTCCTAGTGGCTTCATGGTGTTTCTTGTTATTCAAGATCGTCCCAGTGACTTCTTTATCCTCCTGGTGACTTCTTGATCGTCTTTGTGATTATTGATTTGCCAAGAAGCTTATTTATCGGCCAAGTCAAATCCTGATCACACTAGTGACTTCTTGATCATCTTTGCAATTCCTGATTTTCGTAGTTATTTCATGTTCGTCCTATTGACTTTCTGGTAGTGTAAGTGAATTTTTCTTCGTACTTTTGACTTCTATCTCCTCCCAGTGACTACTTTATCCTCACAGAGACATCTTGATCTTCCAAGTGATTCATGATCGTCTTAGTCACTTTTTGATCCTCCTAGTGGCTTCATGGTGTTTCTTGTTATTCAAGATCGTCCCAGTGACTTCTTTATCCTCCTGGTGACTTCTTGATCGTCTTTGTGATTATTGATTTGCCAAGAAGCTTATTTATCGGCCAAGTCAAATCCTGATCACACTAGTGACTTCTTGATCATCTAAGTAATTCCTGATTTTCGTTGTTATTTCATGTTCGTCCTATTGACTTTCTGGTAGTATAAGTGAATTTTTCTTCGTACTTTTGACTTCTATCTCCTCCCATGGACTTCTTTATCCTCACACAGACATCTTGATCTTCCAAGTGATTCATGATCGTCTTAGTCACTTTTTGATCCTCCTAGTGGCTTCATGGTGTTTCTTGTTATTCAAGATCGTCCCAGTGACTTCTTTATCCTCCTGGTGACTTCTTGATCGTCTTTGTGATTATTGATTTGCCAAGAAGCTTATTTATCGTCCAAGTCAAATCCTGATCACACTAGTGACTTCTTGATCATCTTAGCAATTCCTGATTTTCGTAGTTATTTCATGTTCGTCCTACTGACTTTCTGGTCGTCTAAGTGAATTTTTCTTCGTACTTTTGACATTTAACTCCTCCCAGTGACTTACTTTATCCTCACAGAGACATCTTGATCTTCCAAGTGATTCATGATCGTCTTAGTCACTTTTTGATCCTCCTAGTGGCTTCATGGTGTTTCTTGTTATTCAAGATCGTCCCAGTGACTTCTTTATCCTCCTGGTGACTTCTTGATCGTCTTTGTGATTATTGATTTGCCAAGAAGCTTATTTATCGGCCAAGTCAAATCCTGATCACACTAGTGACTTCTTGATCATCAAAGCAATTCCTGATTTTCATAGTTATTTCATGTTCGTCCTATTGACTTTCTGGTCGTCTAAGTGAATTTTTCTTCGTCCTTCTGAAATTTAACTCCTCCCAGTTACTACTTTATCCTCACAGAGACATCTTGATCTTCCAAGTGATTTATGATCGTCTTAGTCACTTTTTGATCCTCCTAGTGGCTTCATGGTGTTTCTTGTTATTCAAGATCGTCCCAGTGACTTCTTTATCCTCCTGGTGACTTCTTGATCGTCTTTGTGATTATTGATTTGCCAAGAAGCTTATTTATCGGCCAAGTCAAATCCTGATCACACTAGTGACTTCTTGATCATCTAAGTAATTCCTGATTTTCGTAGTTATTTCATGTTCGTCCTATTGACTTTCTGGTAGTGTAAGTGAATTTTTTTTCGTACTTTTGACTTCTATCTCCTCCCAGTGACTTCTTTATCCTCACACAGACATCTTGATCTTCCAAGTGATTCATGATCGTCTTAGTCACTTTTTGATCCTCCTAGTGGCTTCATGGTGTTTCTTGTTATTCAAGATCGTCCCAATGACTTCTTTATCCTCCTGGTGACTTCTTGATCGTCTTTGTGATTATTGATTTGCCAAGAAGCTTATTTATCGGCCAAGTCAAATCCTGATCACACTAGTGACTTCTTGATCATCTTAGTAATTCCTGATTTTCGTAGTTATTTCATGTTCGTCCTACTGACTTTCTGGTCGTCTAAGTGAATTTTTCTTCGTACTTTTGACATTTAACTCCTCCCAGTGACTACTTTATCCTCACAGAGACATCTTGATCTTCCAAGTGATTCATGATCGTCTTAGTCACTTTTTGATCCTCCTAGTGGCTTCATGGTGTTTCTTGTTATTCAAGATCGTCCCAGTGACTTCTTTATCCTCCTGGTGACTTCTTGATCGTCTTTGTGATTATTGATTTGCCAAGAAGCTTATTTATCGGCCAAGTCAAATCCTGATCACACTAGTGACTTCTTGATCATCTAAATAATTCCTGATTTTCGTAGTTATTTCATGTTCGTCCTATTGACTTTCTGGTAGTGTAAGTGAATTTTTCTTCGTACTTTTGACTTCTATCTCCTCCCATGGACTTCTTTATCCTCACACAGACATCTTGATCTTCCAAGTGATTCATGATCGTCTTAGTCACTTTTTGATCCTCCTAGTGGCTTCATGGTGTTTCTTGTATTCAAGATCGTCCCAGTGACTTCTTTATCCTCCTGGTGACTTCTTGATCGTCTTTGTGATTATTGATTTGCCAAGAAGCTTATTTATCGGCCAAGTCAAATCCTGATCACACTAGTGACTTCTTGATCATCTTAGTAATTCCTGATTTTCGTAGTTATTTCATGTTCGTCCTACTGACTTTCTGGTCGTCTAAGTGAATTTTTCTTCGTACTTTTGACATTTAACTCCTCCCAGTGACTACTTTATCCTCACAGAGACATCTTGATCTTCCAAGTGATTCATGATCGTCTTAGTCACTTTTTGATCCTCCTAGTGGCTTCATGGTGTTTCTTGTTATTCAAGATCGTCCCAGTGACTTCTTTATCCTCCTGGTGACTTCTTGATCGTCTTTGTGATTATTGATTTGCCAAGAAGCTTATTTATCGGCCAAGTCAAATCCTGATCACACTAGTGACTTCTTGATCATCTTAGTAATTCCTGATTTTCGTAGTTATTTCATGTTCGTCCTATTGACTTTCTGGTAGTGTAAGTGAATTTTTCTTCGTACTTTTGACATTCTATCTCCTCCCATGGACTACTTTATCCTCACAGAGACATCTTGATCTTCCAAGTGATTCATGATCGTCTTAGTCACTTTTTGATCCTCCTAGTGGCTTCATGGTGTTTCTTGTTATTCAAGATCGTCCCAGTGACTTCTTTATCCTCCTGGTGACTTCTTGATCGTCTTTGTGATTATTGATTTGCCAAGAAGCTTATTTATCGGCCAAGTCAAATCCTGATCACACTAGTGACTTCTTGATCATCTAAGTAATTCCTGATTTTCGTAGTTATTTCATGTTCGTCCTATTGACTTTCTGGTAGTGTAAGTGAATTTTTCTTCGTACTTTTGACTTCTATCTCCTCCCATGGACTTCTTTATCCTCACAGAGACATCTTGATCTTCCAAGTGATTCATGATCGTCTTAGTCACTTTTTGATCCTCCTAGTGGCTTCATGGTGTTTCTTGTTATTCAAGATCGTCCCAGTGACTTCTTTATCCTCCTGGTGACTTCTTGATCGTCTTTGTGATTATTGATTTGCCAAGAAGCTTATTTATCGGCCAAGTCAAATCCTGATCACACTAGTGACTTCTTGATCATCTTAAGTAATTCCTGATTTTCGTAGTTATTTCATGTTCGTCCTACTGACTTTCTGGTCGTCTAAGTGAATTTTTCTTCTACTTTGACTTTAACTCCTCCCAGTGACTTCTTTATCCTCACAGACATCTTGATCTTCCAAGTGATTTATGATCGTCTTAGTCACTTTTTGATCCTCCTAGTGGCTTCATGGGGCTCGTAATTCAAGATCGTCCCAGTGACTTCTTTATCCTCCTGGTGACTTCTTGTATA
Organism: Brachionus asplanchnoidis; assembly: GCA_025491095.1. Classification (NCBI taxonomy): domain Eukaryota; kingdom Metazoa; phylum Rotifera; class Eurotatoria; order Ploima; family Brachionidae; genus Brachionus; species Brachionus asplanchnoidis. The sequence goes on along the minus strand of JAILYF010000416.1, from coordinate 4,302 downwards.
GTCTTTGTTATTGATTTGCCAAGAACGCTTATCGGCCAAGTCCAAATCCTGATCACACTAGTACTTCTTGATCATCTTAGTAATTCCTGATTTTCGTTGTTTTTTCATGTTCGTCCTAACGACTTTCTGGTCGTCTAAGTAAATTTTTCTTCGTTCTTTTGACATTTAACTCCTCCCAATGACTACTTTATCCTCACAGAGACATCTTGATCTTCCAAGTGATTCATGATCGTCTAAGTCACTTTTTGATCCTCCTAGTGGCTTCATGGTGTTTTTTGTTATTCAAGATCGTCCCAGTGACTTCTTTATCCTCCTGGTGACTTCTTGATCGTCTTTGTGATTATTGATTTGCCAAGAAGCTTATTTATCGGCCAAGTCAAATCCTGATCACACTAGTGACTTCTTGATCATCTTAGTAATTCCTGATTTTCGTAGTTATTTCATGTTCGTCCTATTGACTTTCTGGTAGTGTAAGTGAATTTTTTTTCGTACTTTTGACTTCTATCTCCTCCCATGGACTTCTTTATCCTCACAGAGACATCTTGATCTTCCAAGTGATTCATGATCGTCTTAGTCACTTTTTGATCCTCCTAGTGGCTTCATGGTGTTTCTTGTTATTCAAGATCGTCCCAGTGACTTCTTTATCCTCCTGGTGACTTCTTGATCGTCTTTGTGATTATTGATTTGCCAAGAAGCTTATTTATCGGCCCCAAGTCAAATCCTGATCACACTAGTGACTTCTGATCATCTTGCAATTCCTGATTTTCGTAGTTATTTCATGTTCGTCCTACTGACTTTCTGGTCGTCTAAGTGAATTTTTCTTCTACTTTGACATTAACTCCTTCCCAGTGACTTCTTATCCTCACAGAGACATCTTGATCTTCCAAGTGATTTCATGATCGTCTTAGTCACTTTTTGATCCTCCTAGTGGCTTCATGGTGTTTCTTGTAATTCAAGATCGTCCCAGTGACTTCTTTATCCTCCTGGTGACTTCTTGATAGTCTTTGTGATTATTGATTTGCCAAGAAGCTTATTAATCGGCCAGTCAAATCCTGATCACACTAGTGACTTTTTGATCATCTTAGTAATTCCTTATTTTCATTGTTTTTTCATGTTCGTCCTAACGACTTTCTGGTCGTCTAAGTGAATTTTCTTCGTACTTTTGACATTTAACTCCTCCCAGTGACTACTTTATCCTCACAGAGACATCTTGATCTTCCAAGTGATTCATGATCGTCTTAGTCACTTTTTGATCCTCCTAGTGGCTTCATGGTGTTTCTTGTTATTCAAGATCGTCCCAGTGACTTCTTTATCCTCCTGGTGACTTCTTGATCGTCTTTGTGATTATTGATTTGCCAAGAAGCTTATTTATCGGCCAAGTCAAATCCTGATCACACTAGTACTTCTTGATCATCTAAATAATTCCTGATTTTCGTAGTTATTTCATGTTCGTCCTTTTGACTTTCTGGTAGTGTAAGTGAATTTTTCTTCGTACTTTTGACTTCTATCTCCTCCCATGGACTACTTTATCCTCACAGAGACATCTTGATCTTCCAAGTGATTTATGATCGTCTTAGTCACTTTTTGATCCTCCTAGTGGCTTCATGGTGTTTCTTGTTATTCAAGATCGTCCCAGTGACTTCTTTATCCTCCTGGTGACTTCTTGATCGTCTTTGTGATTATTGATTTGCCAAGAAGCTTATTTATCGGCCAAGTCAAATCCTGATCACACTAGTGACTTCTTGATCATCTAAGTAATTCCTGATTTTCGTAGTTATTTCATGTTCGTCCTATTGACTTTCTGGTAGTGTAAGTTAATTTTTCTTCGTACTTTTGACTTCTATCTCCTCCCATGGACTTCTTTATCCTCACACAGACATCTTGATCTTCCAAGTGATTCATGATCGTCTTAGTCACTTTTGATCCTCCTAGTGGCTTCATGGTGTTTCTTGTTATTCAAGATCGTCCCAGTGACTTCTTTATCCTCCTGGTGACTTCTTGATCGTCTTTGTGATTATTGATTTGCCAAGAAGCTTATTTATCGGCCAAGTCAAATCCTGATCACACTAGTGACTTCTTGATCATCTAAGTAATTCCTGATTTTCGTAGTTATTTCATGTTCGTCCTATTGACTTTCTGGTAGTGTAAGTGAATTTTTCTTCGTACTTTTGACTTCTATCTCCTCCCATGGACTTCTTTATCCTCACACAGACATCTTGATCTTCCAAGTGATTCATGATCGTCTTAGTCACTTTTTGATCCTCCTAGTGGCTTCATGGTGTTTCTTGTTATTCAAGATCGTCCCAGTGACTTCTTTATCCTCCTGGTGACTTCTTGATCGTCTTTGTGATTATTGATTTGCCAAGAAGCTTATTTATCGGCCAAGTCAAATCCTGATCACACTAGTGACTTCTTGATCATCTTAGATAATTCCTGATTTTCGTAGTTATTTCATGTTCGTCCTATTGACTTTCTGGTAGTGTAAGTTAATTTTTTTCGTACTTTTGACTTCTATCTCCTCCCATGGACTTCTTTATCCTCACACAGACATCTTGATCTTCCAAGTGATTCATGATCGTCTTAGTCACTTTTTGATCCTCCTAGTGGCTTCATGGTGTTTCTTGTTATTCAAGATCGTCCCAGTGACTTCTTTATCCTCCTGGTGACTTCTTGATCGTCTTTGTGATTATTGATTTGCCAAGAAGCTTATTTATCGGCCAAAACAAATCCTGATCACACTAGTGACTTCTTGATCATCTTAGTAATTCCTGATTTTCGTAGTTTTTTCATGTTCGTCCTACTGACTTTCTGGTCGTCTAAGTAAATTTTTCTTCGTACTTTTGACATTTAACTCCTCCCAGTGACTACTTTATCCTCACAGAGACATCTTGATCTTCCAAGTGATTCATGATCGTCTAAGTCACTTTTTGATCCTCCTAGTGGCTTCATGGTGTTTCTTGTAATTCAAGATCGTCACAGTGACTTCTTTATCCTCCTGGTGACTACTTGATCGTCTTTGAGATTATTGATTTGCCAAGAAGCTTATTTATCGGCCAAGTCAAATCCTGATCACACTAGTACTTCTTGATCATCTAAATAATTCCTGATTTTCGTAGTTATTTCATGTTCGTCCTATTGACTTTCTGGTAGTGTAAGTGAATTTTTCTTCGTACTTTTGACTTCTATCTCCTCCCATGGACTTCTTTATCCTCACACGAGACATCTTGATCTTCCAAGTGATTCATGATCGTCTTAGTCACTTTTTGATCCTCCTAGTGGCTTCATGGTGTTTCTTGTTATTCAAGATCGTCCCAGTGACTTCTTTATCCTCCTGGTGACTTCTTGATCGTCTTTGTGATTATTGATTTGCCAAGAAGCTTATTTATCGGCCAAGTCCAATCCTGATCACACTAGTGACTTCTTGATCATCTAAGTAATTCCTGATTTCGTAGTTATTTCATGTTCGTCCTATTGACTTTCTGGTAGTATAAGTGAATTTTTCTTCGTACTTTGACTTCTATCTCCTCCCATGGACTTCTTTATCCTCACAAGACATCTTGATCTTCCAAGTGATTCATGATCGTCTTAGTCACTTTTGATCCTCCTAGTGGCTTCATGGTGTTTCTTGTTATTCAAGATCGTCCCAGTGACTTCTTTATCCTCCTGGTGACTTCTTGATCGTCTTTGTGATTATTGATTTGCCAAGAAGCTTATTTATCGGCCAAGTCAAATCCTGATCACACTAGTACTTCTTGATCATCAAAGTAATTCCTGATTTTCGTAGTTATTTCATGTTCGTCCTATTGACTTTCTGGTAGTCTAAGTGAATTTTTCTTCGTACTTTTGACTTCTATCTCCTCCCATGGACTTCTTTATCCTCACACAGACATCTTGATCTTCCAAGTGATTCATGATCGTCTTAGTCACTTTTTGATCCTCCTAGTGGCTTCATGGTGTTTCTTGTTATTCAAGATCGTCCCAGTGACTTCTTTATCCTCCTGGTGACTTCTTGATCGTCTTGTGATTATTGATTTGCCAAGAAGCTTATTTATCGGCCAAGTCAAATCCTGATCACACTAGGACTTCTTGATCATCTTAAGTAATTCCTGATTTCGTAGTTATTTCTGTTCGTGCCTACGACTTTCTGGTTCGTCGTAGTGATTTTTCTTCGTACTTTTTGACTTTAACTCCTCCCAGTGACTACTTTATCCTCCACAGACATCTTGATCTTCCAAGTGATTCATGATCGTCTTAGTCACTTTTTGATCCTCTATGGCTTCATGGTGTTTCTTGTTTTCAAGA
>JAILYF010000415.1:0-40000 GCA_025491095.1 Brachionus asplanchnoidis | reverse complement strand
ACCCCAATTGGTTTTTAAAGTTTCTTTAATTTTAATAATTTTTTTCTTTCAATAAATATTCTAAAAACTAAAATTTTTCTTTTTTATTTAACGTTTGAATGGTTTTTAATTTTAATGATTTATATCAAGATTAAATTTTTTTTACAATAAATAATGCCAATAACACAAATTTGTAGTTTTTAATTTCTGACGAAATTAGAGCCTAGATTTTCTGGTTAATAAATTGTAAATGAATATAGATACCTAAATATGTTTGAGAAAGTGATTAATGCAAGACTTAACGTTTTCTTGAATAAGACAAGTGTGAGTAAAACATATTGTTGGGATTGTGGCTTATGACAATAATATAGTATATTAAACATTTGAACTATGAGATACATTAATTTGTCAAATTGGACGTTTTTGAATAAATCGTTATAATACAATGTTATCTAGATAAAAGTATAGGGTAAACAAAATTGCAGGTAACTACATTACATTTTTCAAATTAATCAAAAATAGATTTACTATATAAAAAGAACCCATAATCTTTTATCTTTAAACTTTAGGCTCTACTTGGTCTTTTTAGTCAGGAAAATGGGTTAGGTTCAAAATACATGTTAAAACTAAAAAAATTTTTACAATCAAGGCTTTTTTTGAAAGTCGACCAATAGTCTAACTGATTTTTTTGAACTCGGCATGGTCCAATTAGTCAATACACTTAGTTTCAGATCTCTACGAAAAATTTTTCAAACTAGGGTTAAATTAGGGTTAATTTGAAAAGTCGACCTATAAACTTCTAGCTGCTTTTTTTGGACTCAGCATGGTCTAATCGGTCAGTAGGCAAAGTTTCAAACGTTTACAAGGACTTTTAAGAATCTGGACAGACGACAGACAGACGACAGACAGACAGACAGACAGACAGACAGACAGACAGACAGACAGACAGACAGACAGACAGACAGACAGACAGACAGACAGACACGACCATCGTAATACCTAGATTTTGTTAGATAAATCTACGAAAATCTAGGCAACCCTAACCCTAACCCTAACCCTAATCCATTCTTTAATTATAAAAGATAAATCAGGAAATTTTTATTTAGAATTTAGAATGTTTGGTAAGACGTAGTTTAGCAATATCGTTTAACGAATTCGTTGAAGTTCAAAATTGGTTTTAATTTTTTAAAATTTTAAAGATTTAGTCTTAGATTTTTAGAAAGGATTAAATTATTTTATTCAATATCATATAGATGGTTTAATAAGATAGACGGGTTTAAAAAAATTAAAGCTAACTAAAAAATTTGTTTGATTAAGCTATTTATTTAAAAACAAAAAAATGCTAACTAAAAATAAAATCAAGTAATGGAATTTAAGCAAATAAATAATGATCTCTTCATAATTCATACTGGGTCTAGTTAAATGAATTAGATGCAGATGTTTGCAAACAATCGATCTTTTCTTCAGGTGCTTCTACTATTGTTTCCAATTTGGTAAATTCAGTGGTCTCTAACTTTAAAGATCCAAAACTTGTACAAAGTTGTTGCTCTGGCTCCTGTTCCCATTTTTTCATAAAATCATTTAGCATATAATCGTCTGCGGACAGTGAATCGGTATTTTCAGACATTTTGACACTCTTTATTTTTTAGGGTTCTTTTGTTTTTTGATGAGAAAAATAAGATGTTTAAATACATTTTACTAGCCTTTTTATAGCAAAAAATAACTGAATACATCTGTTTTTTATTATTTAACACATCTTTTTAAAATGTTTGACTAGCTGATTTTTAAAAATTTGTTTTTAATTAAATTATATTCAGCTTTTCAGCTATTTCTTCTATAATCAAAGACAGACAAGATCATGAATTTTTTAAATTAAAATGAAGCTTTGGTGTTTTTACACTTTTTTTAGGCGAAAAATTTAAATGCGAAAAACATTTTTTTTTAAAGATGTTTCTATATTGTATAATAGACGAAATAATTAAATCTCATTGAATCTGGTTATGATAATTTAATCAAGTGATAATATAGATTTATTTAAATAACACATTATTTTTAATTGAAAATTGATGTTCAAAAAGATTGTTAGAAAAAATAATTTAAATTATTTAAATTTAGATATTATATTTTGTCTCTTCTGGCGATAAGTAAATGGATAAGCAAAATATAACAAAAGATATTTAAGTAAGAATTATCAAGTTTTTTTTTCAGACAATTGAATACAAAAGATATCAGACTTTTAAAAGTATTTTTTAATATACAATTGATTTAAAAATTCAATTATAATTTTTCAATTTGAATTTTAAAATATTCAAAATTTAAATTCAAAATTAAACAAAATAAAATATTCTGAATATTTGAATGTTTTATCGGTATATTTAGGATTTTATTAAGAGATTAATGAGTTCAGTGTTAATTTAGGATAATGATTAAGAAAATGGGAATTAAAATAAAAAGTTTAAATAAAGCTAACTATTTATTTAAAAAATCTAATAAGGCTAACTAAAACTAAAATAAAATCAGTTTTGGAAATTAAAAAAAAAATTTCTCATCATTTTTTCTTGTCGGGCGAATCAAAAGAATCCGATGCTGATCTCTTTAAACTTTCTGTTTGCACCTCAGTTTCTTCAACTTTAATTTCTTCTCTAATGGACTCTTGTTCTTCTCTAATGGACTCTGGTTCTTCTCTTACGGCTCCGATGCTTGTCCTTGTTTGTGCTTCTTCATGATCACGATCCCATCTATCCATGAATTCAACTAATAATTGATTATAAAAAGCTGATTCGGATCGACTCATATCAGACATTTTTTTGGTTTTTATGGTTAAGTAGCTTCTTCTGTTTTTTACTTAATGATAAGAATTGTTTTGATGTTTTTCAACTTTATATTGAATCCCTTTTATAGCAAAAAATAATGAAATTCATGTGCAATTAATTATGGAACATATCTTTTTAATTTTAAGAGAAAAAGTTTGGCTTGCTTGAAAAACAATTGTTTTTATTTAAGTTCTTAACAGATTTTAAAAATTAAAAACACTTTAGATCAGATTCTTTTTTTAATTAAAGACATAATTTTTCACACATGGACATAGTCCCACCCTCACCATGTTTTGATTAAAGAGTAATTCCACCGAATAGGCAATTTTTTTAATTATCTTTTTTGCAAATGTTTTTTATTAAATGCAGATTTATTTGAGTATATAAGGATTGAAAAAATATCAAATAAATTCACCTAATATTTTAAAGAAAATTCAATCCATAATTCAATCCAAGAAATTTATCAATATGAGCAATCAATTAAATTGTGCCAAAGTTAACAAGTTGAATCACTTGTTACGTTCAAATGTTGGACAATCAAACTTTGTTTACAATGGAGCATCGTTTTTTGTTGGGCGCACAATACCCAATCAGATCGAAACATGCTTTGTAGGTTCGGTCTTACAGTGTTTAAATTCTTATGACAAGATTTTACGACGACTAGTTGAGCATAAGTTTAATCACCAAATTGTTTATGATGAAAATGAATATCAACTAATGGACAGCTATGTTAATTTGGTATACAATGGTCTAAATCAGCGCGTAAAAATTAGTTCAAAAGATTATAAGGATTTGATTGATGATTTTTTCGAAAAATTGTACGAATCCGAATTAAGTGAACACTTTAAACAATATGAACAAAATGATTCCAATGAATTTTTGACTAAATTCTTTGCGTACATAGACAAATGTGCTATTGAGGTCAAAATTTGTAGACGTGGTCTCAGTACTAATGCTGATGGGGCAACCCAAATCACTGGCTTGTATGAAAACTACAAATTTTCACACAATTTGATGAGTCATGACTTTTTGTTTCGAACCACTCAACAGATGACATGTTCAAATTATTCTGTACATGTAAAAAATCTTGAGTCTACTAACCTTTGTCTTCAATTGCCGATAGACTCAGAGTGCAAATCTTTGGAAGATTGCTTGCGATTATATTGCCGAAATGAATATATAGAAGACGCATTCTGCAATCAATGCAGTTCAAATCAAACTTTTAAAAGTAAAACTTTGATTTCATCGACCAACGAATATTTGGCTATTGTTCTCATGAGATTCAAGGTAATTTAATATTACTTTCCCCTAAAGAATGTAAAGTTAAATCTAATTATTTGTATTTTTATTTAAGATTGATTCAAATGGTCGTGTGAACAAAATAGTTACTCCGAATTTGGACATTAATGAAACACTAGATCTTACTGATTATGTTTTAACGCGCTCAAGATCAAGCGTCAATTTAAAATATAGTTTGTCAAGTATTTGTTTTCATTTGGGAAACACACCAAATTCGGGACATTATACTTGTAATTTTTAAATTTTAAAAATTAGGGAGTTCGGCCCAATATTTTTGAAATGTTTTTTAATTTAAGCTCTTGTCTTTTGTGATGTCAAAAAAATATGGTACTATTTTAATGATGATCGTAAAGTAGAAAAATTTAAAACGCTCGATGATTTCAAAAGAAAAAGAAAAGAATCTTGTGATACATATATGCTCTTTTACAAATCAACGGAAATTCTACTTACATCAAGCACAAGTGAAGACGAAGATGAGGTGTGTGAAATTCCACGCAATACAACAGTTGAATCCTTGATGAGCATTCAGCAGACTCCAAGCAATGACAAGAGAAAAATCTATCAGGTGGTTGATTCATCGAGTGAGAGAATTGGATCAAACTCTTTAAATTCAATTAATTTCTCGAACAACATAAACAGAATGTCTGGTGTGATAGAAGATGAAGCGAATTTGAATGTTATTGACATTACTTCGCCTATACAGATTAATTCAAGTCTTAATTCAACTTCAACTCCAACATCTAATCCTAAAAAAAAAACTAAACTAACTCCAGATGAAATAAGAGAAAAAGATCGAAATAGAAAAAGAATTCAAAGATCTGATGCTCAATTTAGGGAAAAAGAAAAAATTAAAGATGTTGAATGGCACCGTAATGCACGATTAGATAAAGAATTTTTAAAGAAAGACAAGGAATGGCATGCAAATGTAAGAAGAGATGCAGAATTTAGAGATCCCGAAAGAAGAAGAGACAGAAATTGGCATGTTGAGGCAAGAACAGATGAAGAATTTAGAGATCCAGAACGGAGGAGAGACAGAGATTGGCATGTTGAGGCAAGAACAGATGAAGAATTTTTAAAGAGAGACAGAGATTGGCATGTTGAGGCAAGAACAGATGAAGAATTTAGAGATCCAGAACGGAGGAGAGACAGAAATTGGCATGTTGAGGCAAGAACAGATGAAGAATTTAGAGATCCAGAACGGAGGAGAGACAGAGATTGGCATGTTGAGGCAAGAACAGATGAAGAATTTAGAGATCCAGAACGGAGGAGAGACAGAGATTGGCATGTTGAGGCAAGAACAGATGAAGAATTTAGAGATCCAGAACGGAGGAGAGACAGAGATTGGCATGTTGAGGCAAGAACAGATGAAGAATTTAGAGATCCAGAACGGAGGAGAGACAGAGATTGGCATGTTGAGGTAAGAACAGATGAAGAATTTAGAGATCCAGAACGGAGGAGAGACAGAGATTGGCATGTTGAGGCAAGAACAGATGAAGAATTTAGAGATCCAGAACGGAGGAGAGACAGAGATTGGCATGTTGAGGCAAGAACAGATGTAGAATTTAGAGATCCAGAACGGAGGAGAGACAGAGATTGGCATGTTGAGGCAAGAACAGATGAAGAATTTAGAGATCCAGAACGGAGGAGAGACAGAGATTGGCATGTTGAGGCAAGAACAGATGAAGAATTTAGAGATCCAGAACGGAGGAGAGACAGAGATTGGCATGTTGAGGCAAGAACAGATGAAGAATTTAGAGATCCAGAACGGAGGAGAGACAGAGATTGGCATGTTGAGGCAAGAACAGATGAAGAATTTAGAGATCCAGAACGGAGGAGAGACAGAGATTGGCATGTTGAGGCAAGAACAGATGAAGAATTTAGAGATCCAGAACGGAGGAGAGACAGAGATTGGCATGTTGAGGCAAGAACAGATGAAGAATTTAGAGATCCAGAACGGAGGAGAGACAGAGATTGGCATGTTGAGGCAAGAACAGATGAAGAATTTAGAGATCCAGAACGGAGGAGAGACAGAGATTGGCATGTTGAGGCAAGAACAGATGAAGAATTTAGAGATCCAGAACGGAGGAGAGACAGAGATTGGCATGTTGAGGCAAGAACAGATGAAGAATTTAGAGATCCAGAACGGAGGAGAGACAGAGATTGGCATGTTGAGGCAAGAACAGATGAAGAATTTAGAGATCCAGAACGGAGGAGAGACAGAGATTGGCATGTTGAGGCAAGAACAGATGATGATTATAGAAATAGAGAGAGGGAAAACGATAGGATAAATCGTTTAGCAAAAAGAAATAATCCAAATTTTATTATCAATTCGTATGAAACTGGAGTTAAAAATGGACCAACATTCATATGTGTGTGCTGCGGAGGACTTTTTTTTCGTCGAACATGTGTGTCCTTTATTTGTGATCAAACTAATGATTTTGTCATGCAGAAAATATATAATTTAAAATTTCTTAATACAAATGAACCCATATGGATATGCTTAACGTGTAGTAAATATTCAAAGATCAAAAAGGTTCCTACACTAGCACTTTCGAAAGGACTTCATTTTCCGAGCATTGATCAGTCTCTTCGAGAATTAAATGATCTAGAAGAAAGACTTTGCTCACCAAGAATCGCTTTTACCAGAATAAAGGAACTTTGCAATTGGGACAAACAAAAAAGATTAATTGGTAACGTGGTAAATATACCTATTGACACAGAACAAACACTGACTAATATACTACCGAGACAATTTGATCAAAGTGAAACAATTCAATTAAAATTTATGCGTCGAATTGATTATACAAACCCGTATTATTTTGACAAAATAAGACCAGCAAAGATTTTGGCCGCAATGAACTTTTTGGTTGGGACTGAGCTCTTTAAAGAAAATAACATCAAGTTTTCGCAAGACTTTTTTGATAAGTATGGCTTAAGAGAAGAAGAAAGAGCGTTCATAGTGGATGATGCTGATGCTAACTTTCAGGTGTCAAAATATGCTAACAAAAATCCACCTATCAATCAAATAACAAATCAGACCGATCAACAGACATTTAATAATGATGATCTTCCTGAAGAAACATTATTAATTGACAACAACGAGAATGCTATTAAAATAGCTCCAGCAGAAGGTTTACGTCCAAAATCACTGCTCACAGATAAAGATGCCGAAGAATTAACTTTTTTAAAAATTTATGGAGGACAAAAGTATCAATTGGAAAAAACAATTACGTATGGAGCAAGATGCAAATCAGAATTTAGAAGATTCGATCGTAGATGTGCTCAGAATATAAGCAAATTATTTTTTTCGTACAAAAAATTAGTTGCCAAAAAGCTAAGTGCATCAATTGATATAAGTGTAAAGAAAAAAAGGCAAGAGCAATCAATTACTGCAAGACAAGCGTTGGATGAAAATTTTATCAATGAACTGGTGGTAAAGAATGAAGCTCAAATGTTTTTGCGTTCAATACGATCGAGTCCACAGTATTGGGAATGGAAAAAAATGGAATTGAATGCAATGATAAGACAATTGGGATGTCCTACTTTTTTTATTACATTTAGTCCTGCTGAAATTGATTGGTTCGAACTGATTGTTGTCCTAGTAAAATCTAATGAAAATAAGGATATAACAATGGATGAAGCCAAAAAATTAACAAGAGATAAACGAATTGAACTTGTAAGTAAAGATCCGGTGTCAGTGGCTCGTTACTTTGAAAATAGATTGGGCGAATTATTTAGATTAATATTTCATAAATCAGGACCATTTTATGAACATCCAGTCGAGGATTTTTTTTGGAGAGTAGAATTTCAAACAAGAGGAAGTCCACACATTCACATGTTAATGTGGAATAAAAAAGCACCAAAATTGGATGAAAACGACGACGAAAATAAATTTGATACTGATGTTAAAAGCTGTGTCGATTTCATTGATAAATATGTAACAGTTGAAAGACCTTTAAAAAATGATTTTGTGGAAGAAGAATTGAAGGCTTGTACACAAACAGATCAGATCCAACGTGAAGCAATGAGTGTACCAATTAAATATCAGATACATGCACATAGAGGCAATTGTAAAATGGAAAACAAAGAATATGGTTTTGTGTATTGCAAATATGGATATCCAATGCCGATACTAGAAGAGACAATTATTTTGAAGCCAATCGATCCTAAAAGTGATGGCTTCGATAAGGCTTTCAAAAATTTTATCAGAATTAGAAAGAAATTAGAGGAAGCTGATAGCCTTTATAGGAATAAAAGAGAGGAAACCAAACTAGCTGATATTTTAAATCAATTGTCCATTGGCTATGATGACTACAAAGATGCCCTTGCCTCTTCAATATCTAGGATTGGAGTATTTTTAAAACGAAATTCAAAAGAGTTAATGATCAATCCGTACAATAAGGATATATATGTGAGACATCGAGCAAATATGGATATACAATATATCACAGACCCATATGGAGCAGCAGCTTATGTCTCTTCTTATATGCTCAAATCAAATGCAAAAATGAGTAAACTTTTGAAGAAGGCTGTCGAAGATGTGGCAAAAGGAGATTTAGGAATTCGAAAGCGACTTGTCAAAGTAGCGGATAAATTCAACAATTGTTTGGAAATATCAGCACAAGAATGCGTATACACATTGCTAAGTATGCCAGTTTCAAGATTGTCTAGGGAAAGTGTCTTTGTTAACACGTATCCATCAGAGCAAAGAAATGTATTGTTGAAAGAAAATCGTTGGCTAAAACTGCTTAGTGCTGATTCAACTAATGTTTACAAAAATGGTTTGCTTTTTCATTATACAAAACGTCCACAGACAATGAAAACAGTTTGTTTGGCCGAATTTGCATGTTACTATGACTATGTTTCGAATGAAAAATTCAAACAAATGTTCAATAAGAATGCAGTTGAAAGATTTGCAGAAGATGAAGATGAAATTGATGATGATAATAATGAAGTAAACTTTGAGATGGTCGATAGTGAATTATCTCAATCAAGTGTGTCGAATTCTAGCGACGATGATGTAGTACAAATTACTAAACCAACATCGTCTAAAAATGATCAGACACCTAATCAAAGCACTCCTAGAATTCATGATAAAAACAAATCGGATTATATCAAGTTGAAAGATGGAGATGGCTATGTTGCACTTCGGCAAAAAAGTAAAGTACTCAGATATAAACGATATAATAAATTGAAAGACGAACAAAATTATATGCGTGTGCTGATTATGTTGTACATGCCATGGTATGATGAAAAAAGACAAGTAGAAGTATCTAATTATTTGAGGGTGTTTGAAGCAAACAGGCATGAAATAGTGGTGAATAAAGCAAAGTTTGAGTCAATTGAAAGTGAGAATTTTGACAAAGCACAAGAAGAAATTGAAAAAGAAATAAATGATTTTTATGAGCAAATGTTGGAGAACGAAGTTCAACAATTGGACGATTCAAAAGACAATTTAGCGAGAAATATTATTCATGATACAAGTTTGGGAGAAATAGACGACGAAGAAGCTGAAGAAAATTTTGGCTATCAAGCAGTATTGTTCGACGAAGTAAATGTACTTCAACGTGCAGCCAATGATCAGTCAGACAAGTTTGATTGTTTAAATTTACCAAATGAATTGTCAAAAGAAGAATACGCTGGAATAATGATATCGTTGAATCTGGCTCAGCACATGTACATTGCTAATTTTACGCGATTGATTAAACAAGGTAAAAGATTTCATCATTTTATTAGTGGAGGTGCTGGAACTGGTAAATCGCATTTGATTAAAGCAATTTATCAAACATTGATTCGATTGTTGAATGATTCTGAAACAGAAAAAGTTCCATGTGCTATTTTGTCTGCATTTACTGGCAAAGCTGCTTTTAACATTAAAGGATCAACAATACATTCATTGCTTCATTTGCCAGTTCATTCGAGCAAAATGGCTCCGTTGGGTTCAGAAATGTTGAACAAATGTCGTAAGAAATTTAAGCATGTAAAATTGTTGATAATTGATGAAATTTCAATGGTGGGTGCTGAATTGTTTAGAAAACTAAATGAACGACTGGTTCAAATAACAGCATCAACCGAACCATTTGGTGGACTAAATGTAATAGTGGTTGGTGACATGAATCAATTGAGTCCTGTAATGGATACATGGGTGTTTCAAGTGCCGAGAGCAGCAAAAGCAATGGGTCCAAATTATTCTATTTTGTGTACCAATTTTCTTTGGAATAATTTTAAATTGTTTGAATTGACCGAAATAATGCGACAAAAAGATGATGCAATATTTGCACAAGCACTTAACACACTTGGTAATTATGGAACATTGGGACTGAGTGAAGAGCAAATTAAAATGTTTGATTCGAGAATTGTTGAAAATGATTTGTCAAAGTTTCCGGCTGATGCAATCATTTTAAATCATACAAATACGGATGTTGACAAGTTCAATAAGAAAAAGATATTGGAAATGCCAGGCGAAGTGTGTGAATGCAAGTCGATTAATGTTGCTGTAGGTTCGTCAAAAGATTCAAATGCTGCAATCAATTTGGCTGCCAGTTGTTCTAAACGTTCTGATGTCAACAAAACAATGGGATTGCCACTGACTATTCAATTTAAGCTTGGTTGCAAATACATGATTACTAACAATTTGCGTACCGAAGACGGTCTTGTCAATGGTGCAGTGGGATTTTTGAGAAAATTGGTATTGGAATCAGATGATCGATTGAGAGAAAGACCCAAAGTAAAACGAGTCTATTTGGAATTTGATGAAAAAGTAAATGATATAGAAGGAAGCATTGGCAGGTTAACTCGTGAAGAAGATTTGAGTATCAAGTACCGACGAAAAGATCAAATCGATAAAGATAATCAGCATTGGACAATGTTCAAGTGGGAACAACAAACAATTGAGCATGCCAAGGGTAAGCAATATCACATTGATAGACTCCAATTTCCAATGGTCGAATGTGAATCGATGACAATACACAAGTCTCAAGGACAAACTTACTTGTGTGTGTGTGTCAACATTGGTGGTTTGCTTAAAAGATCACTGCTTTATGTAGCTTTGAGTAGAGCCACAAATTTGAATGGTTTGTATTTGTTTGGTGCAACGTCAATTGTTTCCGATAATATTAGGAAAATGACCAAAGAACAAAAACAAGATGAAATTGAAAAGCGTGAGAGAACTGATGAAGTGCGAAAAGAAATGAAACGATTGAGAGAAGAGTCGTTGCTGAAAAATTCATTTGAGTCTTTGGATTTGATTGAAACAAATAGAGAACATAAACAGTTGCGTCAATCTAGTGACAAGTTCTTTTGTTTGTTTCAAAATATACAGCATTTCAATCCCAAGAGAGATATATTGAGAAAAGATTTCTCTTACTTGTCAATGGATGTGATTTTGTTGGCCGAAGGACACAATTTGATGCAATACAAGTATCAAGCCGAGCATTTGTTTGACAATTTTGAACTGATTCATTTTTCATCACCAATTTCGCGTCAAACATCTACTGGTCAACTTTGTTTTGTTAATAAGCGTCTTAGGGATAATTTTAAATTTATAGCTGATAATTGTGACATGCAAGCAAATCACACCTACTTAGAAGATAAAGATATTGTTGAGTTGTCGCTCTTTCAATTGAAAAGTGGCAGTCCAAGAAATAGAAAGTCGCTTTACATTATTTCGTTGTACAAGCATCCAAGTTTGGCTTTTGGTGACTTTTTGAAAAGATTCAAAGACTTTTTGAGCAAATATGCTAATGTGTTATCAACCAGTACGGTTTTGATTTTAGGCGATTTTAATGTTGACTTTAACAAAGAGAAGGAAAAGTCTAAAATGGACAAGTTAACAGACATGGGTCTGATACCAATGTTCAAGAATAGAGCCACTTTTGAAAAGGGTTCACAATTGGACTGGGCTTTTGTAAGACTTTCGCCCATTGATGGTAGTGGACAAGTGCAATTAAAAGCTAAAGTAATGGAAACATGGTTTAGTGATCATTCAGCTATTGTTTCAACAATTGGTTTTTAAATTTCTCTTTAATTTTAATAATTTTTTTCTTTCAATAAATATTCTAAAAACTAAAATTTTTCTTTTTTATTTAACGTTTGAATGGTTTTTAATTTTAATGATTTATATCAAGATTAAATTTTTTTTACAATAAATAATGCCAATAACACAAATTTGTAGTTTTTAATTTCTGACGAAATTAGAGCCTAGATTTTCTGGTTAATAAATTGTAAATGAATATAGATACCTAAATATGTTTGAGAAAGTGATTAATGCAAGACTTAACGTTTTCTTGAATAAGACAAGTGTGAGTAAAACATATTGTTGGGATTGTGGCTTATGACAATAATAAAGTATATTAAACATTTGAACTATCAGATACATTAATTTGTCAAATTGGACGTTTTTGAATAAATCGTTATAATACAATGTTATCTAGATAAAAGTATAGGGTAAACAAAATTGCAGGTAACTACATTACATTTTTCAAATTAATCAAAAATAGATTTACTATATAAAAAGAACCCATAATCTTTTATCTTTAAACTTTAGGCTCTACTTGGTCTTTTTAGTCAGGAAAATGGGTTAGGTTCAAAATACATGTTAAAACTAAAAAAATTTTTACAATCAAGGCTTTTTTTGAAAGTCGACCAATAGTCTAACTGATTTTTTTGAACTCGGCATGGTCCAATTAGTCAATACACTTAGTTTCAGATCTCTACGAAAAATTTTTCAAACTAGGGTTAAATTAGGGTTAATTTGAAAAGTCGACCTATAAACTTCTAGCTGCTTTTTTTGGACTCAGCATGGTCTAATCGGTCAGTAGGCAAAGTTTCAAACGTTTACAAGGACTTTTAAGAATCTGGACAGACGACAGACAGACGACAGACAGACAGACAGACAGACAGACAGACAGACAGACAGACAGACAGACAGACAGACAGACAGACAGACAGACAGACAGACACGACCAACGTAATACCTAGATTTTGTTAGATAAATCTACGAAAATCTAGGCAACCCTAACCCTAACCCTAACCCTAACCCTAACCCTAACCCTAACCCTAACCCTAACCCTAACCCTAACCCTAATCCATTCTTTAATTATAAAAGATAAATCAGGAAATTTTTATTTAGAATTTAGAATGTTTGGTAAGACGTAGTTTAGCAATATCGTTTAACGAATTCGTTGAAGTTCAAAATTGGTTTTAATTTTTTAAAATTTTAAAGATTTAGTCTTAGATTTTTAGAAAGGATTAAATTATTTTATTCAATATCATATAGATGGTTTAATAAGATAGACGGGTTTAAAAAAATTAAAGCTAACTAAAAAATTTGTTTGATTAAGCTATTTATTTAAAAACAAAAAAATGCTAACTAAAAATAAAATCAAGTAATGGAATTTAAGCAAATAAATAATGATCTCTTCATAATTCATACTGGGTCTAGTTAAATGAATTAGATGCAGATGTTTGCAAACAATCGATCTTTTCTTCAGGTGCTTCTACTATTGTTTCCAATTTGGTAAATTCAGTGGTCTCTAACTTTAAAGATCCAAAACTTGTACAAAGTTGTTGCTCTGGCTCCTGTTCCCATTTTTTCATAAAATCATTTAGCATATAATCGTCTGCGGACAGTGAATCGGTATTTTCAGACATTTTGACACTCTTTATTTTTTAGGGTTCTTTTGTTTTTTGATGAGAAAAATAAGATGTTTAAATACATTTTACTAGCCTTTTTATAGCAAAAAATAACTGAATACATCTGTTTTTTATTATTTAACACATCTTTTTAAAATGTTTGACTAGCTGATTTTTAAAAATTTGTTTTTAATTAAATTATATTCAGCTTTTCAGCTATTTCTTCTATAATCAAAGACAGACAAGATCATGAATTTTTTAAATTAAAATGAAGCTTTGGTGTTTTTACACTTTTTTTAGGCGAAAAATTTAAATGCGAAAAACATTTTTTTTAAAGATGTTTCTATATTGTATAATAGACGAAATAATTAAATCTCATTGAATCTGGTTATGATAATTTAATCAAGTGATAATATAGATTTATTTAAATAACACATTATTTTTAATTGAAAATTGATGTTCAAAAAGATTGTTAGAAAAAATAATTTAAATTATTTAAATTTAGATATTATATTTTGTCTCTTCTGGCGATAAGTAAATGGATAAGCAAAATATAACAAAAGATATTTAAGTAAGAATTATCAAGTTTTTTTTTCAGACAATTGAATACAAAAGATATCAGACTTTTAAAAGTATTTTTTAATATACAATTGATTTAAAAATTCAATTATAATTTTTCAATTTGAATTTTAAAATATTCAAAATTTAAATTCAAAATTAAACAAAATAAAATATTCTGAATATTTGAATGTTTTATCGGTATATTTAGGATTTTATTAAGAGATTAATGAGTTCAGTGTTAATTTAGGATAATGATTAAGAAAATGGGAATTAAAATAAAAAGTTTAAATAAAGCTAACTATTTATTTAAAAAATCTAATAAGGCTAACTAAAACTAAAATAAAATCAGTTTTGGAAATTAAAAAAAAAAATTTCTCATCATTTTTTCTTGTCGGGCGAATCAAAAGAATCCGATGCTGATCTCTTTAAACTTTCTGTTTGCACCTCAGTTTCTTCAACTTTAATTTCTTCTCTAATGGACTCTTGTTCTTCTCTAA
Organism: Brachionus asplanchnoidis; assembly: GCA_025491095.1. Lineage (NCBI taxonomy): Eukaryota > Metazoa > Rotifera > Eurotatoria > Ploima > Brachionidae > Brachionus > Brachionus asplanchnoidis. The sequence goes on along the minus strand of JAILYF010000415.1, from coordinate 25,218 downwards.
TGGACTCTGGTTCTTCTCTTACGGCTCCGATGCTTGTCCTTGTTTGTGCTTCTTCATGATCACGATCCCATCTATCCATGAATTCAACTAATAATTGATTATAAAAAGCTGATTCGGATCGACTCATATCAGACATTTTTTTTGGTTTTTATGGTTAAGTAGCTTCTTCTGTTTTTTACTTAATGATAAGAATTGTTTTGATGTTTTTCAACTTTATATTGAATCCCTTTTATAGCAAAAAATAATGAAATTCATGTGCAATTAATTATGGAACATATCTTTTTAATTTTAAGAGAAAAAGTTTGGCTTGCTTGAAAAACAATTGTTTTTATTTAAGTTCTTAACAGATTTTAAAAATTAAAAACACTTTAGATCAGATTCTTTTTTTAATTAAAGACATAATTTTTCACACATGGACATAGTCCCACCCTCACCATGTTTTGATTAAAGAGTAATTCCACCGAATAGGCAATTTTTTTAATTATCTTTTTTGCAAATGTTTTTTATTAAATGCAGATTTATTTGAGTATATAAGGATTGAAAAAATATCAAATAAATTCACCTAATATTTTAAAGAAAATTCAATCCATAATTCAATCCAAGAAATTTATCAATATGAGCAATCAATTAAATTGTGCCAAAGTTAACAAGTTGAATCACTTGTTACGTTCAAATGTTGGACAATCAAACTTTGTTTACAATGGAGCATCGTTTTTTGTTGGGCGCACAATACCCAATCAGATCGAAACATGCTTTGTAGGTTCGGTCTTACAGTGTTTAAATTCTTATGACAAGATTTTACGACGACTAGTTGAGCATAAGTTTAATCACCAAATTGTTTATGATGAAAATGAATATCAACTAATGGACAGCTATGTTAATTTGGTATACAATGGTCTAAATCAGCGCGTAAAAATTAGTTCAAAAGATTATAAGGATTTGATTGATGATTTTTTCGAAAAATTGTACGAATCCGAATTAAGTGAACACTTTAAACAATATGAACAAAATGATTCCAATGAATTTTTGACTAAATTCTTTGCGTACATAGACAAATGTGCTATTGAGGTCAAAATTTGTAGACGTGGTCTCAGTACTAATGCTGATGGGGCAACCCAAATCACTGGCTTGTATGAAAACTACAAATTTTCACACAATTTGATGAGTCATGACTTTTTGTTTCGAACCACTCAACAGATGACATGTTCAAATTATTCTGTACATGTAAAAAATCTTGAGTCTACTAACCTTTGTCTTCAATTGCCGATAGACTCAGAGTGCAAATCTTTGGAAGATTGCTTGCGATTATATTGCCGAAATGAATATATAGAAGACGCATTCTGCAATCAATGCAGTTCAAATCAAACTTTTAAAAGTAAAACTTTGATTTCATCGACCAACGAATATTTGGCTATTGTTCTCATGAGATTCAAGGTAATTTAATATTACTTTCCCCTAAAGAATGTAAAGTTAAATCTAATTATTTGTATTTTTATTTAAGATTGATTCAAATGGTCGTGTGAACAAAATAGTTACTCCGAATTTGGACATTAATGAAACACTAGATCTTACTGATTATGTTTTAACGCGCTCAAGATCAAGCGTCAATTTAAAATATAGTTTGTCAAGTATTTGTTTTCATTTGGGAAACACACCAAATTCGGGACATTATACTTGTAATTTTTAAATTTTAAAAATTAGGGAGTTCGGCCCAATATTTTTGAAATGTTTTTTAATTTAAGCTCTTGTCTTTTGTGATGTCAAAAAAATATGGTACTATTTTAATGATGATCGTAAAGTAGAAAAATTTAAAACGCTCGATGATTTCAAAAGAAAAAGAAAAGAATCTTGTGATACATATATGCTCTTTTACAAATCAACGGAAATTCTACTTACATCAAGCACAAGTGAAGACGAAGATGAGGTGTGTGAAATTCCACGCAATACAACAGTTGAATCCTTGATGAGCATTCAGCAGACTCCAAGCAATGACAAGAGAAAAATCTATCAGGTGGTTGATTCATCGAGTGAGAGAATTGGATCAAACTCTTTAAATTCAATTAATTTCTCGAACAACATAAACAGAATGTCTGGTGTGATAGAAGATGAAGCGAATTTGAATGTTATTGACATTACTTCGCCTATACAGATTAATTCAAGTCTTAATTCAACTTCAACTCCAACATCTAATCCTAAAAAAAAAACTAAACTAACTCCAGATGAAATAAGAGAAAAAGATCGAAATAGAAAAAGAATTCAAAGATCTGATGCTCAATTTAGGGAAAAAGAAAAAATTAAAGATGTTGAATGGCACCGTAATGCACGATTAGATAAAGAATTTTTAAAGAAAGACAAGGAATGGCATGCAAATGTAAGAAGAGATGCAGAATTTAGAGATCCCGAAAGAAGAAGAGACAGAAATTGGCATGTTGAGGCAAGAACAGATGAAGAATTTAGAGATCCAGAACGGAGGAGAGACAGAGATTGGCATGTTGAGGCAAGAACAGATGAAGAATTTTTAAAGAGAGACAGAGATTGGCATGTTGAGGCAAGAACAGATGAAGAATTTAGAGATCCAGAACGGAGGAGAGACAGAAATTGGCATGTTGAGGCAAGAACAGATGAAGAATTTAGAGATCCAGAACGGAGGAGAGACAGAGATTGGCATGTTGAGGCAAGAACAGATGAAGAATTTAGAGATCCAGAACGGAGGAGAGACAGAGATTGGCATGTTGAGGCAAGAACAGATGAAGAATTTAGAGATCCAGAACGGAGGAGAGACAGAGATTGGCATGTTGAGGCAAGAACAGATGAAGAATTTAGAGATCCAGAACGGAGGAGAGACAGAGATTGGCATGTTGAGGTAAGAACAGATGAAGAATTTAGAGATCCAGAACGGAGGAGAGACAGAGATTGGCATGTTGAGGCAAGAACAGATGAAGAATTTAGAGATCCAGAACGGAGGAGAGACAGAGATTGGCATGTTGAGGCAAGAACAGATGTAGAATTTAGAGATCCAGAACGGAGGAGAGACAGAAATTGGCATGTTGAGGCAAGAACAGATGAAGAATTTAGAGATCCAGAACGGAGGAGAGACAGAGATTGGCATGTTGAGGCAAGAACAGATGAAGAATTTAGAGATCCAGAACGGAGGAGAGACAGAGATTGGCATGTTGAGGCAAGAACAGATGTAGAATTTAGAGATCCAGAACGGAGGAGAGACAGAGATTGGCATGTTGAGGCAAGAACAGATGAAGAATTTAGAGATCCAGAACGGAGGAGAGACAGAGATTGGCATGTTGAGGCAAGAACAGATGAAGAATTTAGAGATCCAGAACGGAGGAGAGACAGAGATTGGCATGTTGAGGCAAGAACAGATGAAGAATTTAGAGATCCAGAACGGAGGAGAGACAGAGATTGGCATGTTGAGGTAAGAACAGATGAAGAATTTAGAGATCCAGAACGGAGGAGAGACAGAGATTGGCATGTTGAGGCAAGAACAGATGAAGAATTTAGAGATCCAGAACGGAGGAGAGACAGAGATTGGCATGTTGAGGCAAGAACAGATGAAGAATTTAGAGATCCAGAACGGAGGAGAGACAGAGATTGGCATGTTGAGGCAAGAACAGATGAAGAATTTAGAGATCCAGAACGGAGGAGAGACAGAGATTGGCATGTTGAGGCAAGAACAGATGAAGAATTTAGAGATCCAGAACGGAGGAGAGACAGAGATTGGCATGTTGAGGCAAGAACAGATGAAGAATTTAGAGATCCAGAACGGAGGAGAGACAGAGATTGGCATGTTGAGGCAAGAACAGATGAAGAATTTAGAGATCCAGAACGGAGGAGAGACAGAGATTGGCATGTTGAGGCAAGAACAGATGAAGAATTTAGAGATCCAGAACGGAGGAGAGACAGAGATTGGCATGTTGAGGCAAGAACAGATGATGATTATAGAAATAGAGAGAGGGAAAACGATAGGATAAATCGTTTAGCAAAAAGAAATAATCCAAATTTTATTATCAATTCGTATGAAACTGGAGTTAAAAATGGACCAACATTCATATGTGTGTGCTGCGGAGGACTTTTTTTTCGTCGAACATGTGTGTCCTTTATTTGTGATCAAACTAATGATTTTGTCATGCAGAAAATATATAATTTAAAATTTCTTAATACAAATGAACCCATATGGATATGCTTAACGTGTAGTAAATATTCAAAGATCAAAAAGGTTCCTACACTAGCACTTTCGAAAGGACTTCATTTTCCGAGCATTGATCAGTCTCTTCGAGAATTAAATGATCTAGAAGAAAGACTTTGCTCACCAAGAATCGCTTTTACCAGAATAAAGGAACTTTGCAATTGGGACAAACAAAAAAGATTAATTGGTAACGTGGTAAATATACCTATTGACACAGAACAAACACTGACTAATATACTACCGAGACAATTTGATCAAAGTGAAACAATTCAATTAAAATTTATGCGTCGAATTGATTATACAAACCCGTATTATTTTGACAAAATAAGACCAGCAAAGATTTTGGCCGCAATGAACTTTTTGGTTGGGACTGAGCTCTTTAAAGAAAATAACATCAAGTTTTCGCAAGACTTTTTTGATAAGTATGGCTTAAGAGAAGAAGAAAGAGCGTTCATAGTGGATGATGCTGATGCTAACTTTCAGGTGTCAAAATATGCTAACAAAAATCCACCTATCAATCAAATAACAAATCAGACCGATCAACAGACATTTAATAATGATGATCTTCCTGAAGAAACATTATTAATTGACAACAACGAGAATGCTATTAAAATAGCTCCAGCAGAAGGTTTACGTCCAAAATCACTGCTCACAGATAAAGATGCCGAAGAATTAACTTTTTTAAAAATTTATGGAGGACAAAAGTATCAATTGGAAAAAACAATTACGTATGGAGCAAGATGCAAATCAGAATTTAGAAGATTCGATCGTAGATGTGCTCAGAATATAAGCAAATTATTTTTTTCGTACAAAAAATTAGTTGCCAAAAAGCTAAGTGCATCAATTGATATAAGTGTAAAGAAAAAAAGGCAAGAGCAATCAATTACTGCAAGACAAGCGTTGGATGAAAATTTTATCAATGAACTGGTGGTAAAGAATGAAGCTCAAATGTTTTTGCGTTCAATACGATCGAGTCCACAGTATTGGGAATGGAAAAAAATGGAATTGAATGCAATGATAAGACAATTGGGATGTCCTACTTTTTTTATTACATTTAGTCCTGCTGAAATTGATTGGTTCGAACTGATTGTTGTCCTAGTAAAATCTAATGAAAATAAGGATATAACAATGGATGAAGCCAAAAAATTAACAAGAGATAAACGAATTGAACTTGTAAGTAAAGATCCGGTGTCAGTGGCTCGTTACTTTGAAAATAGATTGGGCGAATTATTTAGATTAATATTTCATAAATCAGGACCATTTTATGAACATCCAGTCGAGGATTTTTTTTGGAGAGTAGAATTTCAAACAAGAGGAAGTCCACACATTCACATGTTAATGTGGAATAAAAAAGCACCAAAATTGGATGAAAACGACGACGAAAATAAATTTGATACTGATGTTAAAAGCTGTGTCGATTTCATTGATAAATATGTAACAGTTGAAAGACCTTTAAAAAATGATTTTGTGGAAGAAGAATTGAAGGCTTGTACACAAACAGATCAGATCCAACGTGAAGCAATGAGTGTACCAATTAAATATCAGATACATGCACATAGAGGCAATTGTAAAATGGAAAACAAAGAATATGGTTTTGTGTATTGCAAATATGGATATCCAATGCCGATACTAGAAGAGACAATTATTTTGAAGCCAATCGATCCTAAAAGTGATGGCTTCGATAAGGCTTTCAAAAATTTTATCAGAATTAGAAAGAAATTAGAGGAAGCTGATAGCCTTTATAGGAATAAAAGAGAGGAAACCAAACTAGCTGATATTTTAAATCAATTGTCCATTGGCTATGATGACTACAAAGATGCCCTTGCCTCTTCAATATCTAGGATTGGAGTATTTTTAAAACGAAATTCAAAAGAGTTAATGATCAATCCGTACAATAAGGATATATATGTGAGACATCGAGCAAATATGGATATACAATATATCACAGACCCATATGGAGCAGCAGCTTATGTCTCTTCTTATATGCTCAAATCAAATGCAAAAATGAGTAAACTTTTGAAGAAGGCTGTCGAAGATGTGGCAAAAGGAGATTTAGGAATTCGAAAGCGACTTGTCAAAGTAGCGGATAAATTCAACAATTGTTTGGAAATATCAGCACAAGAATGCGTATACACATTGCTAAGTATGCCAGTTTCAAGATTGTCTAGGGAAAGTGTCTTTGTTAACACGTATCCATCAGAGCAAAGAAATGTATTGTTGAAAGAAAATCGTTGGCTAAAACTGCTTAGTGCTGATTCAACTAATGTTTACAAAAATGGTTTGCTTTTTCATTATACAAAACGTCCACAGACAATGAAAACAGTTTGTTTGGCCGAATTTGCATGTTACTATGACTATGTTTCGAATGAAAAATTCAAACAAATGTTCAATAAGAATGCAGTTGAAAGATTTGCAGAAGATGAAGATGAAATTGATGATGATAATAATGAAGTAAACTTTGAGATGGTCGATAGTGAATTATCTCAATCAAGTGTGTCGAATTCTAGCGACGATGATGTAGTACAAATTACTAAACCAACATCGTCTAAAAATGATCAGACACCTAATCAAAGCACTCCTAGAATTCATGATAAAAACAAATCGGATTATATCAAGTTGAAAGATGGAGATGGCTATGTTGCACTTCGGCAAAAAAGTAAAGTACTCAGATATAAACGATATAATAAATTGAAAGACGAACAAAATTATATGCGTGTGCTGATTATGTTGTACATGCCATGGTATGATGAAAAAAGACAAGTAGAAGTATCTAATTATTTGAGGGTGTTTGAAGCAAACAGGCATGAAATAGTGGTGAATAAAGCAAAGTTTGAGTCAATTGAAAGTGAGAATTTTGACAAAGCACAAGAAGAAATTGAAAAAGAAATAAATGATTTTTATGAGCAAATGTTGGAGAACGAAGTTCAACAATTGGACGATTCAAAAGACAATTTAGCGAGAAATATTATTCATGATACAAGTTTGGGAGAAATAGACGACGAAGAAGCTGAAGAAAATTTTGGCTATCAAGCAGTATTGTTCGACGAAGTAAATGTACTTCAACGTGCAGCCAATGATCAGTCAGACAAGTTTGATTGTTTAAATTTACCAAATGAATTGTCAAAAGAAGAATACGCTGGAATAATGATATCGTTGAATCTGGCTCAGCACATGTACATTGCTAATTTTACGCGATTGATTAAACAAGGTAAAAGATTTCATCATTTTATTAGTGGAGGTGCTGGAACTGGTAAATCGCATTTGATTAAAGCAATTTATCAAACATTGATTCGATTGTTGAATGATTCTGAAACAGAAAAAGTTCCATGTGCTATTTTGTCTGCATTTACTGGCAAAGCTGCTTTTAACATTAAAGGATCAACAATACATTCATTGCTTCATTTGCCAGTTCATTCGAGCAAAATGGCTCCGTTGGGTTCAGAAATGTTGAACAAATGTCGTAAGAAATTTAAGCATGTAAAATTGTTGATAATTGATGAAATTTCAATGGTGGGTGCTGAATTGTTTAGAAAACTAAATGAACGACTGGTTCAAATAACAGCATCAACCGAACCATTTGGTGGACTAAATGTAATAGTGGTTGGTGACATGAATCAATTGAGTCCTGTAATGGATACATGGGTGTTTCAAGTGCCGAGAGCAGCAAAAGCAATGGGTCCAAATTATTCTATTTTGTGTACCAATTTTCTTTGGAATAATTTTAAATTGTTTGAATTGACCGAAATAATGCGACAAAAAGATGATGCAATATTTGCACAAGCACTTAACACACTTGGTAATTATGGAACATTGGGACTGAGTGAAGAGCAAATTAAAATGTTTGATTCGAGAATTGTTGAAAATGATTTGTCAAAGTTTCCGGCTGATGCAATCATTTTAAATCATACAAATACGGATGTTGACAAGTTCAATAAGAAAAAGATATTGGAAATGCCAGGCGAAGTGTGTGAATGCAAGTCGATTAATGTTGCTGTAGGTTCGTCAAAAGATTCAAATGCTGCAATCAATTTGGCTGCCAGTTGTTCTAAACGTTCTGATGTCAACAAAACAATGGGATTGCCACTGACTATTCAATTTAAGCTTGGTTGCAAATACATGATTACTAACAATTTGCGTACCGAAGACGGTCTTGTCAATGGTGCAGTGGGATTTTTGAGAAAATTGGTATTGGAATCAGATGATCGATTGAGAGAAAGACCCAAAGTAAAACGAGTCTATTTGGAATTTGATGAAAAAGTAAATGATATAGAAGGAAGCATTGGCAGGTTAACTCGTGAAGAAGATTTGAGTATCAAGTACCGACGAAAAGATCAAATCGATAAAGATAATCAGCATTGGACAATGTTCAAGTGGGAACAACAAACAATTGAGCATGCCAAGGGTAAGCAATATCACATTGATAGACTCCAATTTCCAATGGTCGAATGTGAATCGATGACAATACACAAGTCTCAAGGACAAACTTACTTGTGTGTGTGTGTCAACATTGGTGGTTTGCTTAAAAGATCACTGCTTTATGTAGCTTTGAGTAGAGCCACAAATTTGAATGGTTTGTATTTGTTTGGTGCAACGTCAATTGTTTCCGATAATATTAGGAAAATGACCAAAGAACAAAAACAAGATGAAATTGAAAAGCGTGAGAGAACTGATGAAGTGCGAAAAGAAATGAAACGATTGAGAGAAGAGTCGTTGCTGAAAAATTCATTTGAGTCTTTGGATTTGATTGAAACAAATAGAGAACATAAACAGTTGCGTCAATCTAGTGACAAGTTCTTTTGTTTGTTTCAAAATATACAGCATTTCAATCCCAAGAGAGATATATTGAGAAAAGATTTCTCTTACTTGTCAATGGATGTGATTTTGTTGGCCGAAGGACACAATTTGATGCAATACAAGTATCAAGCCGAGCATTTGTTTGACAATTTTGAACTGATTCATTTTTCATCACCAATTTCGCGTCAAACATCTACTGGTCAACTTTGTTTTGTTAATAAGCGTCTTAGGGATAATTTTAAATTTATAGCTGATAATTGTGACATGCAAGCAAATCACACCTACTTAGAAGATAAAGATATTGTTGAGTTGTCGCTCTTTCAATTGAAAAGTGGCAGTCCAAGAAATAGAAAGTCGCTTTACATTATTTCGTTGTACAAGCATCCAAGTTTGGCTTTTGGTGACTTTTTGAAAAGATTCAAAGACTTTTTGAGCAAATATGCTAATGTGTTATCAACCAGTACGGTTTTGATTTTAGGCGATTTTAATGTTGACTTTAACAAAGAGAAGGAAAAGTCTAAAATGGACAAGTTAACAGACATGGGTCTGATACCAATGTTCAAGAATAGAGCCACTTTTGAAAAGGGTTCACAATTGGACTGGGCTTTTGTAAGACTTTCGCCCATTGATGGTAGTGGACAAGTGCAATTAAAAGCTAAAGTAATGGAAACATGGTTTAGTGATCATTCAGCTATTGTTTCAACAATTGGTTTTTAAATTTCTCTTTAATTTTAATAATTTTTTTCTTTCAATAAATATTCTAAAAACTAAAATTTTTCTTTTTATTTAACGTTTGAATGGTTTTTAATTTTAATGATTTATATCAAGATTAAATTTTTTTTACAATAAATAATGCCAATAACACAAATTTGTAGTTTTTAATTTCTGACCAAATTAGAGCCTAGATTTTCTGGTTAATAAATTGTAAATGAATATAGATACCTAAATATGTTTGAGAAAGTGATTAATGCAAGACTTAACGTTTTCTTGAATAAGACAAGTGTGAGTAAAACATATTGTTGGGATTGTGGCTTATGACAATAATAAAGTATATTAAACATTTGAACTATCAGATACATTAATTTGTCAAATTGGACGTTTTTGAATAAATCGTTATAATACAATGTTATCTAGATAAAAGTATAGGGTAAACAAAATTGCAGGTAACTACATTACATTTTTCAAATTAATCAAAAATAGATTTACTATATAAAAAGAACCCATAATCTTTTATCTTTAAACTTTAGGCTCTACTTGGTCTTTTTAGTCAGGAAAATGGGTTAGGTTCAAAATACATGTTAAAACTAAAAAAATTTTTACAATCAAGGCTTTTTTTGAAAGTCGACCAATAGTCTAACTGATTTTTTTGAACTCGGCATGGTCCAATTAGTCAATACACTTAGTTTCAGATCTCTACGAAAAATTTTTCAAACTAGGGTTAAATTAGGGTTAATTTGAAAAGTCGACCTATAAACTTCTAGCTGCTTTTTTTGGACTCAGCATGGTCTAATCGGTCAGTAGGCAAAGTTTCAAACGTTTACAAGGACTTTTAAGAATCTGGACAGACGACAGACAGACGACAGACAGACAGACAGACAGACAGACAGACAGACAGACAGACAGACAGACAGACAGACAGACAGACAGACAGACAGACAGACACGACCAACGTAATACCTAGATTTTGTTAGATAAATCTACGAAAATCTAGGCAACCTAACCCTAACCCTAACCCTAACCCTAACCCTAACCCTAACCCTAACCCTAACCCTAACCCTAACCCTAACCCTAACCCTAACCCTAACCCTAACCCTAACCCTAACCCTAACCCTAACCCTAACCCTAACCCCTAACCCTAACCCTAACCCTAACCCTAACCCTAACCCTAACCCTAACCCTAAACCCTAACCCTAACCCTAACCCTAACCCTAACCCTAACCCTAACCCTAACCCTAACCCTAACCCTAAACCCTAACCCTAACCCTAACCCTAATCTAGGCAACCCTAACCCTAACCCCTAACCCTAACCCTAACCCTAACCAGAAACTCTTGGAAACTAATTTTTTATCACTTTAGATTAACTTACGACAATGGAAACTCTTGGATACTTGGAAACTCTTGGAAACTTCGAAACTCTTTTTTTATCACTTATGATTAACTTACGACAATGGAAACTCTTGGATACTTGGAAACTTGGAAACTCTTTTTTTATCACTTCAGATTAACTTTCGACAATGGAAACTCTTGGATACTTGGAAACTTGGAAACTCTTTTTTTATCACTTCAGATTAACTTACGTCAATGGAAACTCTTGGATACTTGGAAACTCTTTTTTAATCACTTCAGATTAACTTACGACAATGGAAACTCTTGGAAACTTGGAAACTCATGGAAACTCTTTTTTTATCACTTATGATTAACTTACGACAATGGAAACTCATGGAAACTTGGAAACTCTTGGAAACTAATTTTTTATCACTTTAGATTAACTTACGACAATGGAAACTCATGGAAACTTGGAAACTCTTGGAAACTCTTTTTTTATCACTTATGATTAACTTACGACAATGGAAACTCTTGGAAACTTGGAAACTCATGGAAACTCTTTTTTAATCACTTATGATTAGCTTATGACAATGGAAACTCTTGGAAACTAATTTTTTATCACTTTAGATTAACTTACGACAATGGAAACTAATGGAAACTTGGAAACTCATGGAAACTCTTTTTTTATCACTTCAGATTAACTTACGACAATGGAAACTCTTGGAAACTTGGAAACTCTTTTTTTATCACTTATGATTAACTTACGACAATGGAAACTCTTGGAAACTTGGAAACTCTTTTTTTATCACTTATGATTAACTTACGACAATGGAAACTCTTGGATACTTGGAAACTCTTTTTTTAATCACTTCAGATTAACTTACGACAATGGAAACTCTTGGATACTTGGAAACTCTTTTTTTATCACTTATGATTAACTTACGACAATGGAAACTCTTGTAAACTTGGAAACTCTTGGATACTTGGAAACTCTTGGAAACTTGGAAACTCTTTTTTTATCACTTATGATTAACTTACGACAATGGAAACTCTTGGATACTTGGAAACTTGGAAACTCTTTTTTTATCACTTCAGATTAACTTACGACAATGGAAACTCTTGGAAACTTGGAAACTCATGGAAACTTGGAAACTCTTTTTTTATCACTTATGATTAACTTACGACAATGGAAACTCTTGGATACTCGGAAACTCTTTTTTTATCACTTCAGATTAACTTACGACAATGGAAACTCTTGGAAACTTGGAAACTCTTTTTTTATCACTTCAGATTAACTTACGGCAATGGAAACTCTTGGATACTTGGAAACTCTTGGAAACTCTTTTTTTATCACTTAATATTAACTTACGACAATGGAAACTCTTGGATACTTGGAAACTCTTTTTTTATCACTTATGATTAACTTACGACAATGGAAACTCTTGGAAACTTGGAAACTCTTGGAAACTTGGAAACTCTTGGATACTTGGAAACTCTTTTTTTATCACTTATGATTAACTTACGACAATGGAAACTCTTGGATACTTGGAAACTTGGAAACTCTTTTTTTATCACTTCAGATTAACTTACGACAATGGAAACTCTTGGAAACTTGGAAACTCATGGAAACTTGGAAACTCTTTTTTTATCACTTATGATTAACTTACGACAATGGAAACTCTTGGATACTCGGAAACTCTTTTTTTATCACTTCAGATTAACTTACGACAATGGAAACTCTTGGAAACTTGGAAACTCTTTTTTTATCACTTCAGATTAACTTACGACAATGGAAACTCTTGGAAACTTGGAAACTCTTTTTTTATCACTTCAGATTAACTTACGGCAATGGAAACTCTTGGATACTTGGAAACTCTTTTTTAATCACTTCAGATTAACTTACGACAATGGAAACTCTTGGAAACTTGGAAACTCATGGAAACTCTTTTTTTATCACTTATGATTAACTTACGACAATGGAAACTCATGGAAACTTGGAAACTCTTGGAAACTAATTTTTTATCACTTTAGATTAACTTACGACAATGGAAACTCTTGGATACTTGGAAACTCTTGGAAACTTCGAAACTCTTTTTTTATCACTTATGATTAACTTACGACAATGGAAACTCTTGGATACTTGGAAACTTGGAAACTCTTTTTTTATCACTTCAGATTAACTTACGACAATGGAAACTCTTGGATACTTGGAAACTCTTTTTTTATCACTTATGATTAACTTACGACAATGGAAACTCTTGGAAACTTGGAAACTCTTGGATACTTGGAAACTCTTTTTTAATCACTTCAGATTAACTTACGACAATGGAAACTCTTGGAAACTTGGAAACTCATGGAAACTCTTTTTTTATCACTTATGATTAACTTACGACAATGGAAACTCATGGAAACTTGGAAACTCTTGGAAACTAATTTTTTATCACTTTAGATTAACTTACGACAATGGAAACTCTTGGATACTTGGAAACTCTTGGAAACTTGGAAACTCTTTTTTTATCACTTATGATTAACTTACGACAATGGAAACTCTTGGATACTTGGAAACTTGGAAACTCTTTTTTTATCACTTCAGATTAACTTACGACAATGGAAACTCTTGGATACTTGGAAACTCTTTTTTTATCACTTATGATTAACTTACGACAATGGAAACTCTTGGAAACTTGGAAACTCTTGGATACTTGGAAACTCTTGGATACTTGGAAACTCTTGGAAACTCTTGGAAACCTGGAAACTCTTTTTTTATCACTTCAGATTAACTTACAGCAATGGAAACTCTTGGAAACTTGGAAACTCTTTTTTTATCACTTATGATTAACTTACGACAATGGAAACTCTTGGATACTTGGAAACTTGGAAACTCTTTTTTTATCACTTCAGATTAACTTACGACAATGGAAACTCTTGGATACTTGGAAACTCTTTTTTAATCACTTCAGATTAACTTACGACAATGGAAACTCTTGGAAACTTGGAAACTCATGGAAACTCTTTTTTTATCACTTATGATTAACTTACGACAATGGAAACTCATGGAAACTTGGAAACTCTTGGAAACTAATTTTTTATCACTTTAGATTAACTTACGACAATGGAAACTCATGGAAACTTGGAAACTCTTGGAAACTCTTTTTTTATCACTTATGATTAACTTACGACAATGGAAACTCTTGGAAACTTGGAAACTCATGGAAACTCTTTTTTAATCACTTATGATTAACTTATGACAATGGAAACTCTTGGAAACTAATTTTTTATCACTTCAGATTAACTTACGACAATGGAAACTCTTGGATACTTGGAAACTCTTTTTTTATCACTTCAGATTAACTTACGACAATGGAAACTCATGGAAACTTGGAAACTCTTGGAAACTAATTTTTTATCACTTTAGATTAACTTACGACAATGGAAACTCTTGGATACTTGGAAACTCTTTTTTTATCACTTCAGATTAACTTACGACAATGGAAACTCATGGAAACTTGGAAACTCTTTTTTTATCACTTATGATTAACTTACGACAATGGAAACTCATGGAAACTTGGAAACTCTTGGAAACTAATTTTTTATCACTTTAGATTAACTTACGACAATGGAAACTCTTGGATACTTGGAAACTCTTGGAAACTTGGAAACTCTTTTTTTATCACTTATGATTAACTTACGACAATGGAAACTCTTGGAAACATGGAAACTCATGGAAACTCTTTTTTAATCACTTATGATTAACTTATGACAATGGAAACTCTTGGAAACTAATTTTTTATCACTTCAGATTAACTTACGACAATGGAAACTCTTGGATACTTGGAAACTCTTTTTTTATCACTTATGATTAACTTACGACAATGGAAACTCTTGGAAACTTGGAAACTTGGAAACTCTTTTTTTATCACTTCAGATTAACTTACGACAATGGAAACTCTTGGATACTTGGAAACTCTTTTTTAATCACTTCAGATTAACTTACGACAATGGAAACTTTTGGAAACTTGGAAACTCATGGAAACTCTTTTTTTATCACTTATGATTAACTTACGACAATGGAAACTCATGGAAACTTGGAAACTCTTGGAAACTAATTTTTTATCACTTTAGATTAACTTACGACAATGGAAACTCTTGGATACTTGGAAACTCTTGGAAACTTGGAAACTCTTTTTTTATCACTTATGATTAACTTACGACAATGGAAACTCTTGGATACTTGGAAACTTGGAAACTCTTTTTTTATCACTTCAGATTAACTTACGACAATGGAAACTCTTGGATACTTGGAAACTCTTTTTTTATCACTTATGATTAACTTACGACAATGGAAACTCTTGGAAACTTGGAAACTCTTGGATACTTGGAAACTCTTGGATACTTGGAAACTCTTGGAAACTCTTGGAAACCTGGAAACTCTTTTATTATCACTTCAGATTAACTTACAGCAATGGAAACTCTTGGAAACTTGGAAACTCTTTTTTTATCACTTATGATTAACTTACGACAATGGAAACTCTTGGATACTTGGAAACTTGGAAACTCTTTTTTTATCACTTCAGATTAACTTACGTCAATGGAAACTCTTGGATACTTGGAAACTCTTTTTTAATCACTTCAGATTAACTTACGACAATGGAAACTCTTGGAAACTTGGAAACTCATGGAAACTCTTTTTTTATCACTTATGATTAACTTACGACAATGGAAACTCATGGAAACTTGGAAACTCTTGGAAACTAATTTTTTATCACTTTAGATTAACTTACGACAATGGAAACTCATGGAAACTTGGAAACTCTTGGAAACTCTTTTTTTATCACTTATGATTAACTTACGACAATGGAAACTCTTGGAAACTTGGAAACTCATGGAAACTCTTTTTTAATCACTTATGATTAGCTTATGACAATGGAAACTCTTGGAAACTAATTTTTTATCACTTTAGATTAACTTACGACAATGGAAACTAATGGAAACTTGGAAACTCATGGAAACTCTTTTTTTATCACTTATGATTAACTTACGACAATGGAAACTCTTAACTTCTTTCCATCAGTTAATGTTAACTTATTTTAATTTTGATATTAATTTGATATTATGATTTAGTTGGATTAAAGCATTTATTTCTATTTAAAAATTTTAATTTTCATTTTTTATCAGACAATTTAAATTCATCTTTTTTAAAATTTTAACTGATTTTTGAATTTTTAGTTGAAGGTTTTTTTTTCTGCAGATATATAATTTGAAATTTAGTATTTAATCCAAAGATTTTTATTTTAATTTATCACTTTTAATCTTAGAAAAAACTTACTATAATAAAGAGAAGCACTTATAAGTAAGATATTAAAGATGTCTCAATCCACTCCTAAAAAGTCAAGAGAAATATCATGCAAGAATTTCTTTTTTACTGTTTCTAATGTCGAAAAAGATTCATTTACCTCAAGACAATTGTTTTTGGCATTCGAAGAATTATGTGAATTACTTATTGTCGAAAAAGACATTTCAAATGAACTTAGTGATTCATTCAACACTCTTCTTACTACCAAAAATGGACAAAGAGTAATTTTTTTTTTTAATTGTGTTTCATATCTGATTCAAATATTCTTTTTAGAAAGATAGACTTTTTGTTGAGCAAGTTGCTTTTGAATTGTTTGGATCGAATGTTTGCATTACTTTTTTGCAATTCAAACATCTATCGACAGTTATCAAGTCTTTTTCAGATGAATTTCTTGTCTTCAAAGGATGTCAAATAAATGAATTCAAGTTTGTATCGTTGTTTGTTTTACTTTTGTATGCATTTATAATTTGTAATTAAAGTGATGGCATTAAGAGAAAATTATATGCGCGAAATATAGATGGTAATAAAATTGATATATTAGACCCATTTATACAGTCGAATTCCGGTCAACTATCTTTCATTGAACGAACCGTAGAGGCAATTCGAACTCCAGCTCCAATTGTTAATAGGCTTTTTCCTTTAAAATATCAGTTAGACAGTAATGGACGAGAAAAAAAGTTTGGTAATTGGCGTGATCAAGTTGTCGAGTATTTAAATGGATGGATTTTAAATGGATGGCATCACAAAAGAAAACATCTTTGTTTGTATGGAAAATCCAATGTCGGCAAAAGTACTTTCTGCAACGCTTTACTAGGTAACTATGATCATCAAAATTTTCCGATAGGAATCAACGATTCAAAATTTGCATTTGATCGTTGGGATCCTAAACAGTATACTCATTGCATTATCCATGAGTTCGATTTCACTAAAATCGAATCAAGCACATGGAAAGTGGCTCTTGAGGGTCTTACTTTTAAGATAAATAGAAAACATCGTACTGGAATTGATGGCGCTATACAAGTCCCATTTATTTTCATTACTAATGAAGATCCTAGTTCTTTTATCGACCCGGCATTAACAAATCGTATTCAATTTGTCGAATGTTTATCAAGTATCAATGATAAAATCAATGACATTTCAGATTATCTAGGAGTTGATCATAATTTTACGGAACATAAACTTACACCAGTTGTTCAAAAGTTTTTCCCATTAGGATCTATTAAGTTCCCAACTGAATATTACAACCGCGACATGAATGTTTCTGTCCCTATAAATAAAAACAACATTATTAGTCACAGTGCCGATAAAAGTAACTCATTAAGCGATGATTTTGACACGGGATATAGTGATAATTGTTCAACCCCAATATCAAATATAAATGGTAATTTAAATATCAAATACTAATGTTTTGTTTGATTTGTAATTATTTTTTAGAAGATAAAGTTGAAATCTTAAATAATTTTGATGATTCGAGATTATTGAATTTGAACCCTAAAGTGCTAATAGAAAAAATAAATCCCGATGATTTTATTTACTCAGATAGCAACAGGGCTTCATCAAAAAGATTATTCGATGGTGTTGAAAAATTAAATGACATGAGCATTATCAAGCAACAGGACAAAACAAAAATTATCCCTGCTGTAAAATCAAGCATCACAATCAGTAGAATGAATATAATCAATAGGAGTATTGTGTCCTTTTCGGATAGTGAAGACTCAAATGATTCCATTCTTTCTCTGAATATTTTGGAAGAAATTCGTTATGTTGTAGAGCATGTGATTCAGAAGATAGAGACAGAATCCAAATAAACTCCAACCTTTTTAAATAGCAATTTGTTAAATTTTACTTTTGTTAAATTTTACTTCATTTTTTTTGTTAAAACCTTTGTTTTGCCTTTTTTGAAATACTTGTCTTTTTGTTCATTGTTTAGTTTAAAATTTAGAATATAAATATAGATTGTAAAATTTGATCTCGGAATTTTTTTTCATCATGCCAAAAAAATTTTTTGATTATTTTATTTGTTTTGCCAAAATAAAACGTGGATGCATCAACAGAGAAGATATATTTTATTTTTTAAACAATTACTCCTGTAGACTTTTGGTTGCTTTGGAAAGCCATTCAATTTGTGATCAAATACACTTTCATATTTATATGAGATGTTTATCTAAAGTTTGCTTTCCAATTTTTAATTTTAAATTAAATTATTTTAAACATTTTATTCAAAATCAAAGCTCGAAGCACAAAGTTTTATTAATTTAGTCAAAAAGGAATTAAGAATTAATTGTGAGGTTTACTTTGCGGATTGTGTATCTCCAAGAAATTGTATTAAATATTCGACCAAAGAAGATTTTGACTGCATGTTTAAAAATATTAATGAAAATAATTTCAATTTAAACTATCATACATACTATTGGACCTTAGAAACAGAGACTTTTTCTTTTCTTGATCCATTTGTGCAGAAAAATGTTAGTTATGCAAATCAGATTGAACAGATGTTTTTTGAATTTAAGACTGCTCAAAAGCCTAAATATTGTTTATTAAAATTAAAGATAAAAAAGAGATTTGAAAATTGGAGGGATTTAGTTGTTGATTGGTATAATGAAAATGCGACTAAAGAAATATTCACTTCACTTTTTCTTTATGGAGAATCAAACACTGGAAAAACATCATATATTCATTCGGTATTTGGTAAGTTTTCTATAATACATTTAAAAAATTTTATTTCTATTTAATAATTTTAGGATGCTATAAATGCCAATGGTTTATTCCATCTTTAAGTGATAAAGATTTTGCTTTTAGTGGATTGGATGCATCAGTTCATAAATTTATTGTTTTTGACAATTTTGATATCAAAAATTTTAATCAAAAAGAAATTCAGTCAATTTTAACAAGAAAATCAATTTATATCAAAAGACGCTATAGAAAAAGTAAAATGATGGTTTTTTGTTGTCCAATTATAATGATTAGCAATATGGAACCCCCTGATTGTATTAAAAATGATTTGTTTGTTGTAAAATCTTCATATGATGGTAACACAGTCTTTCATATGTTCATCAGTTTACCATTAAAAATTTTATGTTTTTTTTTAAAGGCATGCATAATAACTTTGAAGTAGAAAAGTTTATTTCTTACGAAGCCTAGACAATTTTGGTGTCTTAAAATTTTAAAATAAAAATATTAAAAAAAAAAATTTTCATTAAAGTTGATTTATACTTTTAATGTGAATGTCATGTATTCTGCAGTCAAAAGAATACTATAAATAGGAATTAAAAAGCATATGATTAAGTAATTGAAACCCATTAATTTTTCTTCAAAATGCCAAAACACGTTTACAAACTGCCCACTAATCTCGAGATCAACAGGCTTAGAAGTATATATGGTCAAGAAGTCGATAAAATTCCAAATGTGAGCGAACAGCAAAAGAATAATTTTTTTAATTTGGTTTTGCCATCTCTTGCTAAACCAATGCTTTGCAAAGAAATTTCGGATTTGCCAAGATTTGTTTGCAATTTTCCCGAATGTAAAGAGGAAACAAAATCATTCGCGAGCAAACAAAAATTTGTTCAACATTTGAAAATAATGCATGATCAAGATTTGCCTGGAAGTTGCAGCTTTTTATACCCAAATGATAAAAGCACAGTTCCTGGAGGTTTCTGGTGTTCTGTATGTGGTCATCATTATTGTCGACGAGATCATTTACAAAACCATGTGCGTACCAGTAGTCATTGCAGGAATGCTTCAATTTCATTAAAAAATCCATTGGAAATTCGTGAAATTGAGATCGAGAATCGTCTAGCTATAGAAGAATCAACTCTGCCTAAATTGGAATGTTTTGAATTCAAATCGGTTGAATATGACTCGATGCTTTCAATTGAATGGAAGCCAATTGAGAATAATCCCGATCATGCACCTCGTTGCTCCAATTTAAATGTTAAACCAAAATCATCATATACAAGTTGCTTCAATAAAATAGCTAAGTCTTTGTCAATGATGACAATTGGTAATAAAAAAATTGATAAGAATTTAGTGCATAAATCAAAAACTTGTTTGAACATTTTTAAATTTTCAAATATTTCATTTTCTTCAAATGATACTGAGAATGAATTTAATAGCAAAACATTAAAAAGAAAAATATCGGAAGAATTAACTGAACAAAAATGCAAGAAAGTTTTCTCCAGCAAAGAAGCCGAACTCTCAAAAAAAGCAGAAGAAGATGAAGATCAAATTCTAATAGATTCTTTAAACTATTTTGAAAATAAAATAAATAATTAATAATATTTTTTTTATCGGCTTTGGATTGTATATAGCTGTGCAATCATTTAATCAAAATATAGTTTTTTTTCTTTTATTTTGACAATTAAAACCATTTAGTATTTTTTTGCCATTTACTAAAAATTTTCGATTTTTTTTTATTTTAAGTTCATCATTGAAATAAACATGGACAAAAGCATTTGCATTATCGAATCAGATTCTGACAATAGTATAATATTTGTGGAAAGCGTTTGTATTGAGAGACAAAAAAACAATGAATCTGAAGCCAATTTAAAACGTGACTTAAGTTTAGACATTATTGCTAATACTGATTTAGAGAGTAAAAAAATTAAAACTATTAGAGAAAAAGGTGAAAATAATTCGGGCACACAAATGTCATCAAATAAGGCAACATCTAGTGATGATTACAAAGAAAAAGCTCATTTGCTAAATGCAAGACAAATTGATCAAAAACAAAAGTCAATTAGCTTAAATCATTTTTATGCAAGTGATTTTAGATTAGATCGTCGGCTTTATTATAATAGAATTGATGAAAATAATGATTTTGACATAAACCTTCTAATTTGGAGCGAGCTTGAGTTTATTCTTGATAAAGTGTGCGAAAAGTCTATAGTTTACAGCGTAGAACACTATTATCATCAATTGCTGAAAAGAAAAAAAGCCAAGCAAAGTTATTCAATTTTTAAAAAAATCAGTCATGAATATGAGCAAGTCTTTTCAGAAGTAGATTCAAAATTGTCAGCAAAAGACGATTATTTATCAGCCAAAAGAAATTATGAAAATCAAATAAAAAACCAAGAAATTGTGTTTAAACTTCTGCATCAAGATTTAAAAAATTTTGCTAATTTTATTCTAGAAGTATATGGAAATAAAATAATAATTCCTTGACCCTTTTTCTTTGAATTATTCCCATTCTACATTGAAACACTATAACCTTCTTTTGATTTTAGAATAACCATTTTTAAAAGCAGATTTATTTTAAACTCTCTAAATTAGAAATG
Organism: Brachionus asplanchnoidis; assembly: GCA_025491095.1. Lineage (NCBI taxonomy): Eukaryota > Metazoa > Rotifera > Eurotatoria > Ploima > Brachionidae > Brachionus > Brachionus asplanchnoidis. The sequence continues at coordinate 3,551 of JAILYF010000415.1, read as the reverse complement.
TGTAAAAAAGTGAAAGACGTAAAACAAGAAGAGATGAACAGGCTCAAAGAAAAATATTCATATGTTCTTAATGGCAGACTGGAAATGAATTTACAAAAGATAAGCAATTTTGTCAATTTAGTTTTACCAGTTCTTGTTTTGCAATTTCTAAAGCAAGAAAAGAGCTTGAGGTACAAATGTTATTTTGATTGCATCGAAGCAAATAAATCGTTTGCAACAAAATTCGGCTATGTTCAGCACTTATGTCTAAAACATACTGATAAACTGCCTGGTGGTGGTTTATTTTTGCTTCAAAGACAAGAAAAGACACTAGAAAAAATAAAACAATTAAAAAACCAACAAAATTTTGAATGCATTCATTGTGGTAAAACCTACAAAAGAAAAAAGCCATATGAAAGTCATAAACAAAGCTGCGCATATTCAGAATTAAATGGCTCAAGAGTAAATGAAGAAATCATCTCACTCGAAGATAGTTTTGCAACAATTGTTCTTGACTGATTTATTAATTTAAATTAGTTTTTTTTAAATAAATAATTTAACACACATTTTTCTCTCCTGATCATTTAAAAAATCTAGAATTATTCAATATTTATTAAATTTAAACAAAACAAATAAAAATAGTCGGTAAAAAAAATTCGAAATTAAATTTTAATTAATACGTTATTATTTAATCTAAATTATCGTTGTAAATAAAGTTAGTTTTAGCAATTAAAAATAATTAAAAACTTCATGTTTAAAGATAAGAATAAATGTAGGTCCATTTAAAAAATCATAAATACTCCCTTAGTGAAATTGAATCTCTATCAGAGTTCAATTCAATTATTTAGTGAATAAATCATAAATAATTCGAGAATAATATCTGAGATAAATCAATGTTAATTTTATAAGATAGAAATTATAAACTTCAACAATTATTTAGTTTAAAGTTAGTTATAAGAAAGTTTTTCAACAATTCAACTTAATTGATATATGATTAGATTAACAAACTATTAAAAATAATCAAATTTAAAATCATTATTTAGAATAAATAAATCTATTTAAATTTTTTTTTACGGTTTTTTTGTTTTTCAAAGATATTTTAGGTAAAAAAATTTGAAAAAAAAAATCCGGTCATATCAAGTCGAACCAATGTATTTTTTAGACATTTTTTTTTCAATCAAAAATGCTTTTAATATGTTAATTTCGTCATTATTATCATATTTAAAAGGCTTTTTAAATTTTTAAAAAATGTCCGAAAAATCTTGATAGGGTAATTAAAAATTTTTGGGATTTTTTTTTAAATGAGAATAATTTTATTTGGAAATTTTGACCATTTGAAGCCTAAACAACATTAAATTGAAGTAAAATTATTTGAAAAATTAAAAATAAAAAGACTTTAAGGGTTGTTTGAGTAGGATAAATGGATTTTGATACTATTTCACTAAAAAATTCATGAAAAACACAATCAAAGCGCATATTTTGTTTTAAAATATTAATAATATTTGATAAAAAATTAAAGTTTCTTTAATTATCCCGATATAAAGGGACTTGGGTTAAAATTAATAAAATAATTAACCCTAACCCTAACCCTAACCCTAACCCTAACCCTAACCCTAACCCTAACCCTAACCCTAACCTTTACAGATCGAAAAAATAATGTACTGTCGCAAAGTTATTTGTGTTCAAAAGTTTGTGTGCAACCAAATTAAAAATTTTCTAACTTTCTCAATTTTGGTCTAAATTTCTCGAAAATGGTACCAAAATGTTCCTCTTGAAAAACTGAACAAAGTGGTTTTTACAGATCGAAAAAATAATGTACTGTCGCAAAGTTATTTGTGTTCAAAGTTTGTGTGCAACCAAATTAAAAATTTTCAAACTTTCTCAATTTTGGTCCAAATTTCTCGAAAATGGTACCAAAATGTTCCTCGTAAAAAACTGAACAAAGTGGTTTTTACAGATCGAAAAAATAATGTACTGTCGCAAAGTTATTTGTGTTCAAAGTTTGTGTGCAACCAAATTAAAAATTTTCTAACTTTCTGAATTTTGGTCCAAAATTTCTCGAAAATGGTACCAAAATGTTCCTCGTGAAAAACTGAACAAAGTGGTTTTTACAGATCGAAAAAATAATGTACTGTCGCAAAGTTATTTGTGTTCAAAGTTAGTGTGCAACCAAATTAAAAATTTTCTAACTTTCTGAATTTTGGTCCAAATTTCTCGAAAATGGTACCAAAATGTTCCTCGTAAAAAACTGAACAAAGTGGTTTTTACAGATCGAAAAAATAATGTACTGTCGCAAAGTTATTTGTGTTCAAAAGTTTGTGTGCAACCAAATAAAAAATTTTCTAACTTTCTCAATTTTGGTCCAAATTTCTCGAAAATGGTACCAAAATGTTCCTCGTAAAAAACTGAACAAAGTGGTTTTTACAGATCGAAAAAATAATGTACTGTCGCAAAGTTATTTGTGTTCAAAGTTAGTGTGCACCAAATTAAAAATTTTCTAACTTTCTGAATTTTGGTCCAAATTTCTCGAAAATGGTACCAAAATGTTCCTCGTGAAAAACTGAACAAAGTGGTTTTTACAGATCGGAAAAATAATGTACTGTCGCAAAGTTATTTGTGTTCAAATGTTTGTGTGCAACCAAATTAAAAATTTTCTAACTTTCTCAATTTTGGTCAAAATTTCTCGAAAATGGTACCAAAATGTTCCTCGTGAAAAACTGAACAAAGTGGTTTTTACAGATCGAAAAAATAATGTACTGTCGCAAAGTTATTTGTGTTCAAAGTTAGTGTGCAACCAAATTAAAAATTTTCTAACTTTCTGAATTTTGGTCCAAATTTCTCGAAAATGGTACCAAAATGTTCCTCGTGAAAAACTGAACAAAGTGGTTTTTACAGATCGAAAAAATAATGTACTGTCGCAAAGTTATTTGTGTTCAAAGTTTGTGTGCAACCAAATTAAAAATTTTCTAACTTTCCTCAATTTTGGTCCAAATTTCTCGAAAATGGTACCAAAATGTTCCTCGTGAAAAACTGAACAAAGTGGTTTTTACAGATCGAAAAAATAATGTACTGTCGCAAAGTTATTTGTGTTCAAAGTTTGTGTGCAACCAAATTAAAAATTTTCTAACTTTCTCAATTTTGGTCCAAATTTCTCGAAAATGGTACCAAAATGTTCCTCGTGAAAAACTGAACAAAGTGGTTTTTACGGATCGAAAAAATAATGTACTGTCGCAAAGTTATTTGTGTTCAAAGTTTGTGTGCAACCAAATTAAAAATTTTCTAACTTTCTCAATTTTGGTCCAAATTTCTCGAAAATGGTACCAAAATGTTCCTCGTGAAAAACTGAACAAAGTTGGTTTTTACAGATCGAAAAATAATGTACTGTCGCAAAGTTATTTGTGTTCAAAGTTTGTGTGCAACCAAATTAAAAATTTTCTAACTTTCTCAATTTTGGTCCAAATTTCTCGAAAATGGTACCAAAATGTTCCTCGTGCAAAACTGAAACAAAGTGGTTTTTACAGATCGAAAAAATAATGTACTGTCGCAAAGTTATTTGTGTTCAAAGTTAGTGT
>JAILYF010000414.1:0-23928 GCA_025491095.1 Brachionus asplanchnoidis | reverse complement strand
TAAGGACTTCTTGACCGTCCTAAGGACTTCTTGACCGTCCTAAGGACTTCTGACCGTCCTAAGGACTTCTTGACCGTCCTAGGACCTTTTGACCATCCTAAGGACTTCTTGACCGTCCAAGGGTTTCTGACCGCCTAAGGACTTCTTGACCGTCCTAAGGACTTCTTGACCGTCCTAAGGACTTCTTGACCGTCCTAAGGACTTCTTGACCGTCCTTAGTACTTCTTGACCGTCCTAAAGACTTCTTGACCGTCCTAATGACTTCTTGACCGTCCATAGGACTTCTCGACCGTCCATAGGACCTCTTGACCGTCCTAAGGACTTCTTGACCGTTCTAAGGACTTCTTGACCGTCCTAAGGACTTCTTGACCGTCCTAAGGACTTCTTGACCGTCCTATGGACTTCTTGATTGTCCATAGGACCTCTTGACCATCCTAAGGACTTCTCGACCGTCCTAAGGACTTCTTGACCGTCCTAAGGACCTCTTGACCGTCCTAAGGACTTCTTGACCGTTCTAAGGACTTCTTGACCGTCCTAAGGACTTCTTGACCGTCCGACTACTTGACCGTCCTAAAGACTTCTTGACCGTCCAAAGGATTTCTTGACCGTCCTAATGACTACTTGACCGTCCTAAAGACTTCTTGACCGTCCTAAGGACTTCTTGACCGTCCATAGAACTTCTTGACCGTCCATAGAACTTCTTGACCGTCCATAGGACTTCTTGACCGACCTAAGGACTTCTTGACCGTCCTAAGGACTTCTTGACCGTCCATAGGACTTCTAGACCGTCCTTAGTACTTCTTGCCCGTCCTAAGGACTTCTTGAGCGTCCTAAGGACTTCTTAAGCGTCCTAAGGACTTCTTGACCGTCCTTAGGACTTCTTGACCGTCCTAAGGACGTCTTGACCGTCCTTAGGACTTCTTGACCGTCCTTAGGACTTCTTGACCGTCCTAAGGACTTCTTGACCGTCCTTAGGACTTCTTGACCGTCCTAAGGACATCTTGACCGTCCTAAGGACTTCTTGACCGTCCTAAGGACTTCTTGACCGTCCTAAGGACTTCTTGACCGTCCTAAGGACTTCTTGACCGTCCTAAGGACTTCTTGACCGTTCTAATGACTACTTGACCGTCCTTAAGACTTCTTCACCGTCCTAAGGATTTCTTGACCGTCCTAATGATTACTTGACCGTCCTAAGGACTTCTTGACCGTCCATAGGACCTCTTGATCGTCCTAAGGACTTCTTGACCGTCCATAGGACCTCTTGACCGTCCTAAGGACTTCTTGACCGTCCTAAGGACTTCTTGACCGTCCTAAGGACTCTTTGACCGTCCTAAGGATTTCTTGACCGTCCTAAGGACTTCTTGACCGTCCATAGAACTTCTTGACCGTCCATAGAACTTCTTGACCGTCCATAGGACTTCTTGACCGTCCTAAGGACTTCTTGACCGTCCTAAGCTTCTTGACCGTCCATAGGACTTCTAGACCGTCCTTAGTACTTCTTGCCCGTCCTAAGGACTTCTTGAGCGTCCTAAGGACTTCTTAAGCGTCCTAAGGACTTCTTGACCGTCCTTAGGACTTCTTGACCGTCCTAAGGACTTCTTGACCGTCCTTAGGACTTCTTGACCGTCCTAAGGACATCTTGACCGTCTAAGGACTTCTTGACCGTCCTAAGGACTTCTTGACCGTCCTAAGGACTTCTTGACCGTCCTAAGGACTTCTTGACCGTCCTAAGGACTTCTTGACCGTTCTAATGACTACTTGACCGTCCTTAGACTTCTTCACCGTCCTAAGGATTTCTTGACCGTCCTAATGATTACTTGAACGTCCTAAGGACTTCTTGACCGTCCATAGGACCTCTTGATCGTCCTAAGGACTTCTTGACCGTTCTAAGGACTATTTGACCGTATTAAAGACTTCTTGACAGTCCTTAGATCTTCTTGACCGTTCTAAGGACTTCTTGACCGTCCTAAGGACTTCTTGACCGTCCTAATGACTACTTGACCGTCCTAAAGACTTCTTGACCGTCCAAAGGATTTCTTGACCGTCTAATGACTACTTGACCGTCCTAAAGACTTCTTGACCGTCTAAGGACTTCTTGACCGTCCATAGAACTTCTGACCGTCCATGGAACTTCTTGACCGTCCATAGGACTTCTTGACCGTCCTAAGACTTCTGACCGTCCTAAGGACTTCTTGACCGTCCATAGGACTTCTAGACCGTCCTTAGTACTTCTGCCCGTCCTAAGGACTTCTTGAGCGTCCTAAGGACTTCTTAAGCGTCCTAAGGACTTCTTGACCGTCCTTAGGACTTCTTGACCGTCCTAAGGACTTCTTGACCGTCCTTAGGACTTCTTGACCGTCCTAAGGACATCTTGACCGTCCTAAGGACTTCTTGACCGTCCTAAGGACTTCTTGACCGTCTAAGGACTTCTTGACCGTCCTAAGGACTTCTTGACCGTCCTAAGGACTTCTTGACCGTTCTAATGACTACTTGACCGTCCTTAAGACTTCTTCACCGTCCTAAGGATTTCTTGACCGTCCTAAGGACTTCTTGACCGTCCATAGGACCTCTTGATCGTCCTAAGGACTTCTAGACCGTCCTTAGTACTTCTTGCCCGTCCTAAGGACTTCTTGAGCGTCCTAAGGACTTCTTAAGCGTCCTAAGGACTTCTTGACCGTCCTTAGGACTTCTTGACCGTCCTAAGGACTTCTTGACCGTCCTTAGGACTTCTTGACCGTCTAAGGACTTCTTGACCGTCCTAAGGACTTCTTGACCGTCCTAAGGACTTCTTGACCGTCCTAAGGACTTCTTGACCGTCCTAAGGACTTCTGACCGTCCTAAGGACTTCTTGACCGTTCTAATGACTACTTGACCGTCCTTAAGACTTCTTCACCGTCCTAGGATTTCTGGACCGTCCTAATGATTACTTGACCGTCCTAAGGACTTCTTGACCGTCCATAGGACCTCTTGATCGTCCTAAGGACTTCTTGACCGTCCATAGGACCTCTTGACCGTCCTAAGGACTTCTTGACCGTCCTAAGGACTTCTTGACCGTCCTAAGGACTCTTTGACCGTCCTAAGGATTTCTTGACCGTCCTAATGACTACTTGACCGTCCTAAAGACTTCTTGACCGTTCTAAGGACTATTGGACCGTATTAAAGACTTCTTGACCGTCCTTAGATCTTCTTGACCGTTCTAAGGACTACTTGACCGTATTAAAGACTTCTTGACCGTCCTTAGATCTTCTTGACCATCCTAAGGACTTCTTGACGGTCCTAAAGACTTCTTGACCGTCCTAAGGACTTCTTGACCGTCCTAAGGACTTCTTGACCGTCCTAAGGACTTCTTGACCGTCCTAAGGATTTCTTGACCGTCCTAAGACTCCTTGACCGTCCTAAGGATTCTTGACCGTCCTAATGACTACTTGACCGTCCTAAAGACTTCTTGACCGTCCTAAGGACTTCTTGACCGTCCATAAGACTTCTTGACCGTCCATAGGACTTCTTGACCCTCCTAAGTACTTCTTGACCGTTCTAAGGACTACTTGACCGTATTAAAGACTTCTTGACCGTCCTTAGATCTTCTTGACCATCCTAAGGACTTCTTGACCTTCCTAAGGACTTCTTAAGCGTCCTAAGGACTTCTTGAGCGTCCTAAGGACTTCTTAAGCGTCCTAAGGACTTCTTGACCGTCCTTAGGACTTCTTGACCGTCCTAAGGACTTCTTGACCGTCCTAAGGACTTCTTGACCGTCCTAAGGACTTCTTGACCGTCCTAAGGACTTCTTGACCGTTCTAAGGACTACTTGACCGTATTAAAGACTTCTTGACCGTCCTTAGATCTTCTTGACCATCCTAAGGACTTCTTGACGGTCCTAAAGACTTCTTGACCGTCCTAAGGACTTCTTGACCGTCCTAAGGACTTCTTGACCGTCCTAAGGATTTCTTGACCGTCCTAAAGACTCCTTGACCGTCCTAAGGATTCTTGACCGTCTAATGACTACTTGACCGTCCTAAAGACTTCTTGACCGTCCTAAGGACTTCTTGACCGTCCATAAGACTTCTTGACCGTCCATAGGACTTCTTGACCGTCCTAAGTACTTCTTGACCGTTCTAAGGACTATTTGACCGTATTAAAGACTTCTTGACCATCATAAGGACTTCTTGACCGTCCTAAGGACTTCTTAAGCGTCCTAAGGACTTCTTGAGCGTCCTAAGGACTTCTTAAGCGTCCTAAGGACTTCTGACCGTCCTTAGGACTTCTTGACCGTCCTAAGGACTTCTTGACCGTCCTAAGGACTTCTTGACCGTCCTAAGGACTTCTTGACCGTCCTAAGGACTTCTTGACCGTCCTAAGGACTTCTTGACCGTCCTAAGGACCTCTTGACCGTCCTAAGGACTTCTTGACCGTCCTAAGGACTTCTTGACCGTCCTAAGGACTCTTTGACCGTCCTAAGTACTTCTTGACCGTTCTAAGGACTACTTGACCGTATTAAAGACTTCTTGACCGTCCTTAGATCTTCTTGACCATCCTAAGGACTTCTTGACCGTCCTAAAGACTTCTTGACCGTCCTAAGGACTTCTTGACCGTCCTAAGGATTTCTTGACCGTCCTAAAGACTCCTTGACCGTCCTAAGGATTCTTGACCGTCCTAATGACTACTTGACCGTCCTAAGGACTTCTTGACCGTCCTAAGGACTTCTTGACCGTCCTAAGGACTTCTTGACCGTCCTAGGACCTCTTGACCGTACAAGGACTTCTTGATCGTCCATAGGACTTCTTGACCGTCCTAAGGACTTCTTGACCGTCCCAAGGACTTTATGACCGTCCTAAAGACTTCTTGGCCGTCCTGAGGGCCTCTTGACCGTACTAAGGAATTCTTGACCGTCCATAGGACCTCTTGACCGTCCTAAGGACTTTATGACCGTCCTAAAGACTTCTTGGCCGTCCTGAGGGCCTCTTGACCGTACTAAGGACTTCTTGACCGTCCTAAAGACTTCTTGACCGTCCTAAGGACTTCTGGACCGTCCTAAGGACTTCTTGACCGTCCTAAGGACTTCTTGACCGTCCATAGAACTTCTTGACCGTCCATAGGACTTCTTGACCGTCCTAAGGACTTCTTGACCGTCCTAAGGACTTCTTAAACGTCCATAGGACTTCTAGAGCGTCCTTAGTACTTCTTGATCGTCCTAAGGACTTCTTGACCGTCCTAAGGACTTCTTGAGCGTCCATAGGACTTCTTGACCGTCCTAAGGACTTCTTGACCCTCCATAGGACCTCTTGATCGTCCTAAGGACTTCTTGACCGTCCATAGGACCTCTTGACCGTCCATAGGACTTCTTGATCGTCCATAGAACTTCTTGACCGTCCTAAGGACTTCTTGACCGTCCTAATGACTTCTTGACCTTCCTAAGGACTTCTTGACCGTCCTAAAGACTTCTTGACCGTCCCAAGGACTTTATGACCGTCCTAAAGACTTCTTGGCCGTCCTGAGGGCCTCTTGACCGTCCTAAGGACTTCTTGACCGTCCTAAGGACCTCTTGACCGTCCTAAGGACTTCTTGACCGTCCATAGGACCTATTGACCGTCCTAAGGACTTCTTGACCGTCCTAAGGACTTCTTGACCGTCTTTAGTACTTCTTGACCGTCCTAAGGACTTCTTGACCGTCCTAAGGACTTCTTGAGCGTCCTAATGACTTCTAGACCGTCCTAATGACTACTTGACCGTCCTAAAGACTTCTTGACCGCCCTAAGGACTTCTTGACCGTCCTAAGGACTTCTTGACCGTCCTAAGGACTTCTTGACCGTCCATAGAACTTCTTGACCGTCCATAGGACTTCTTGACCGTCCTAAGGACTTCTTGACCGTCCTAAGGACTTCTTAAACGTCCATAGGACTTCTAGAGCGTCCTTAGTACTTCTTGATCGTCCTAAGGACTTCTTGACCGTCCTAAGGACTTCTTGAGCGTCCATAGGAACTCTTGACCGTCCTAAGGATTTCTTGACCCTCCATAGGACCTCTTGATCGTCCTAAGGACTTCTTGACCGTCCTAGGACCTCTTGACCGTCCTAAGGACTTCTTGACCGTCCTAAGGACTTCTTGACCGTCCTAAGGACTCTTTGACCGTCCTAAGTACTTCTTGACCGTTCTAAGGACTACTTGACCGTATTAAAGACTTCTTGACCGTCCTTAGATCTTCTTGACCATCCTAAGGACTTCTTGACCGTCCTAAAGACTTCTTGACCGTCCTAAGGACTTCTTGACCGTCCTAAGGATTCTTGACCGTCCTAAAGACTCCTTGACCGTCCTAAGGATTTCTTGACCGTCCTAATGACTACTTGACCGTCCTAAGGACTTCTTGACCGTCCTAAGGACTTCTTGACCGTCCTAAGGACTTCTTGACCGTCCATAGGACCTCTTGACCGTCCATAGGACTTCTTGATCGTCCATAGGACTTCTTAACCGTCCTAAGGACTTCTTGACCGTCCTAATGACTTCTTGACCTTCCTAAGGACTTCTTGACCGTCCTAAAGACTTCTTGACCGTCCCAAGGACTTTATGACCGTCCTAAAGACTTCTTGGCCGTCCTGAGGGCCTCTTGACCGTCCTAAGGACTTCTTGACCGTCCATAGGACCTCTTGACCGTCCTAAGGACTTCTTGACCGTCCATAGGACCTATTGACCGTCCTAAGGACTTCTTGACCGTCCTAAGGACTTCTTGACCGTCCTAAGGACTTCTTGACCGTCTTTAGTACTTCTTGACCGTCCTAAGGACTTCTTGACCGTCCTAAGGACTTCTTGACTGTCCTAATGACTTCTAGACCGTCCTGATGACTACTTGACCGTCCTAAAGACTTCTTGACCGTCCTAAGGACTTCTTGACCGTCCTAAGGACTTCTTGACCGTCCTAAGGACTTCTTGACCGTCCATAGGACTTCTTGACCGTCCTAAGGACTTCTTGACCGTCCTAAGGACTTCTTAAACGTCCCAAGGACTTTATGACCGTCCTAAAGACTTCTTGGCCGTCCTGAGGGCCTCTTGACCGTCCTAAGGACTTCTTGACCGTCCATAGGAACTCTTGACCGTCCTAAGGACTTCTTGACCCTCCATAGGACCTCTTGATCGTCCTAAGGACTTCTTGACCGTCCATAGGACCTCTTGACCGTCCTAAGGACTTCTTGACCGTCCTAAGGACTTCTGACCGTCCTCAGGACTCTTTGACCGTCCTAAGTACTTCTTGACCGTTCTAAGGACTACTTGACCGTATTAAAGACTTCTTGACCGTCCTTAGATCTTCTTGACCATCCTAAGGACTTCTTGACCGTCCTAAAGACTTCTTGACCGTCCTAAGGACTTCTTGACCGTCCTAAGGATTTCTTGACCGTCCATAGGACTTCTTGACCGTCCTAAGGATTTCTTGACCGTCCTAATGACTACTTGACCGTCCTAAGGACTTCTTGACCGTCCTAAGGACTTCTTGACCGTCCTAAGGACTTCTTGACCGTCCATAGGACATCTTGACCGTCCTAGGACTTCTTGATCGTCCATAGGACTTCTTAACCGTCCTAAGGACTTCTTGACCGTCCTAATGACTTCTTGACCTTCCTAAGGACTTCTTGACCGTCCTAAAGACTTCTTGACCGTCCCAAGGACTTTATGACCGTCCTAAAGACTTCTTGGCCGTCCTGAGGGCCTCTTGACCGTCCTAAGGACTTCTTGACCGTCCATAGGACCTCTTGACCGTCCTAAGGACTTCTTGACCATCTTTAGTACTTCTTGACCGTCCTAAGGACTTCTTGACCGTCCTAAGGACTTCTTGACCGTCCTAAGGACTTCTTGACCGTCCTAAGGACTTCTTGAGCGTCCATAGGAACTCTTGACCGTCCTAAGGACTTCTTGACCGTCCATAGGACTTCTTGATCGTCCATAGGACTTCTTGATCGTCCATAGGACTTCTTGACCGTCCTAAGGACTTCTTGACCGTCCTAATGACTTCTTGACCTTCCTAAGGACTTCTTGACCGTCCTAAAGACTTCTGACCGTCCCAAGGACTTTATGACCGTCCTAAAGACTTCTTCCGGCCTGAGGGCCTCTTGACCGTCCTAAACTCTTGACCGTCCATAGGACTCTTGACCGTCCTAAGACTCTGACCGTCCATAGGACCCTATTGACCGTCCTAAGGACTTCTTGACCGTCCTAAGGACTCTTGACCGTCCTAAGGACTTCTTGACCGTCTTTAGTACTTCTTGACCGTCCTAAGGACTCTTGACCGTCCTAAGGACTTCTTGACTGTCCTAATGACTTCTAGACCGTCCTGATGACTACTTGACCGTCCTAAAGACTTCTTGACCGTCCTAAGGACTTCTTGACCGTCCTAAGGACTCTTGACCGTCCTAAGGACTTCTTGACCGTCCATAGGACTTCTTGACCGTCCTAAGGACTTCTTGACCGTCCTAAGGACTTCTTAAACGTCCCAAGGACTTTATGACCGTCCTAAAGACTTCTTGGCCGTCCTGAGGGCCTCTTGACCGTCCTAAGGACTTCTTGACCGTCCATAGGAACTCTTGACCGTCTAAGGACTTCTGACCCCCATAGGACCTCTTGATCGTCCTAAGGACTTCTTGACCGTCCATAGGACCTCTGACCGTCCTAGGACTTCTTGACCGTCCTAAGACTTCTTGACCGTCCTCAGGACTCTTTGACCGTCCTAAGTACTTCTTGACCGTTCTAAGACTACTTGACCGTATTAAAGACTTCTTGACCGTCCTTAGATCTTCTTGACCATCCTAAGGACTTCTTGACCGTCCTAAAGACTTCTTGACCGTCCTAAGGACTTCTTGACCGTCCTAAGGATTTCTTGACCGTCCATAGGACTTCTTGACCGTCCTAAGGATTTCTTGACCGTCCTAATGACTACTTGACCGTCCTAAGGACTTCTTGACCGTCCTAAGGACTTCTTGACCGTCCTAAGGACTTCTTGACCGTCCATATACATCTTGACCGTCCATAGGACTTCTTGATCGTCCATAGGACTTCTTACCGTCCTAAGACTCTTGACCGTCCTAATGACTTCTTGACCTTCCTAAGGACTTCTTGACCGTCCTAAAGACTTCTTGACCGTCCCAAGGACTTTATGACCGTCCTAAAGACTTCTTGCCGTCCTGAGGGCCTCTTGACCGTCCTAAGGACTTCTTGACCGTCCATAGGACCTCTTGACCGTCCTAAGGACTTCTTGACCATCTTTAGTACTTCTTGACCGTCCTAAGGACTTCTTGACCGTCCTAAGGACTTCTTGACCGTCCTAAGGACTTCTTGACCGTCCTAAGGACTTCTTGAGCGTCCATAGGAACTCTTGACCGTCCTAAGGACTTCTTGACCGTCCATAGACTTCTTGATCGTCCATAACTTCTTGATCGTCCATAGGACTTCTTGACCGTCCTAAGGACTTCTTGACCGTCCTAATGACTTCTTGACCTTCCTAAGGACTTCTTGACCGTCCTAAAGACTTCTTGACCGTCCCAAGGACTTTATGACCGTCCTAAGACTTCTTGGCCGTCCTGAGGGCCTCTTGACCGTCCTAAGGACTTCTTGACCGTCCATAGGACCCTCTTGACCGTCCTAAGGACTTCTTGACCGTCCATAGGACCTCTTGACCGTCCTAAGGACTTCTTGACCGTCCATAGGACCTATTGACCGTCCTAAGGACTTCTTGACCGTCCTAAGGACTTCTTGAGCGTCCATAGGAACTCTTGACCGTCCTAAAGACTTCTTGACCGTCCTAAGGACTTCTTGACCGTCCTATGGACTTCTTGACCGTCCTAAGGACTTCTTGACCGTCCATAGAACTTCTTGACCGTCCATAGGACTTCGTGACCGTCCTAAGGACTTCTTGACCGTCCTAAGGACTTCTTAAACGTCCATAGGACTTCTAGAGCGTCCTTAGTACTTCTTGATCGTCCTAAGGACTTCTTGACCGTCCTAAGGACTTCTTGAGCGTCCATAGGAACTCTGACCGTCCTAAGGACTTCTTGACCGTCCATAGGACTTCTTATCGTCCATAGGACTTCTTGATCGTCCATAGAACTTCTGACCGTCCTAAGGACTTCTTGACCGTCCCTAATACTTCTCTACCTTCCTAAGGACTTCTTGACCGTCCTAAAGACTTCTTGACCGTCCCAAGGACTTTATGACCGTCCTAAAGACTTCTTGGCCGTCCTGAGGGCTTCTTGACCGTCCTAAGGACTTCTTGACCGTCCATAGACCTCTTGACAGTCTAAGGACTTCTTGACCGTCCATAGGACGTACACGTCCTAAGGTTTTCTTGACCGTCCTAAGGACTTCTTGACCATCTTTAGTACTTCTTGACCGTCCTAAGGACTTCTTGACCGTCCTAAGGACTTCTTGACCGTCCTAAGGACTTCTTGACCGTCCTAAGGACTTCTTGACCGTCCTAAGGACTTCTTGAGCGTCCATAGGAACTCTTGACCGTCCTAAGGACTTCTTGACCGTCCATAGACTTCTTGATCGTCCATAGGACTTCTTGATCGTCCATAGGACTTCTTGACCGTCCTAAGGACTTCTTGACCGTCCTAATGACTTCTTGACCTTCCTAAGGACTTCTTGACCGTCCTAAAGACTTCTTGACCGTCCCAAGGACTTTATGACCGTCCTAAAGACTTCTTGGCCGTCCTGAGGGCCTCTTGACCGTCCTAAGGACTTCTTGACCGTCCATAGGACCTCTTGACCGTCCTAAGGACTTCTTGACCGTCCATAGGACCTATTGACCGTCCTAAGGACTTCTTGACCGTCCTAAGGACTTCTGACCGTCCATAGAACTCTGACCGTCCTTAAGACTTCTTGACCGTCCTAAGGACTTCTTGACCGTCCTAAGGACTTCTTGACCGTCCTAAGGACTTCTTGACCGTCCATAGAACTTCTTGACCGTCCATAGGACTTCTTGACCGTCCTAAGGACTTCTTGACCGTCCTAAGGCTTCTTAAACGTCCATAGGACTTCTAGCGTCCTTAGTACTTCTTAATCGTCCTAAGGACTTCTTGACCGTCCTAAGGACTTCTTGAGCGTCCATAGGAACTCTTGACCGTCCTAAGGACTTCTTGACCGTCCATAGGACTTCTTGATCGTCCATAGGACTTCTTGATCGTCCATAGGACTTCTTGACCGTCCTAAGGACTTCTTGACCGTCCTAATGACTTCTTGACCTTCCTAAGGACTTCTTGACCGTCCTAAAGACTTCTTGACCGTCCCAAGGACTTTATGACCGTCCTAAAGACTTCTTGGCCGTCCTGAGGGCCTCTTGACCGTCCTAAGGATTTCTTGACCGTCCTAAAGACTCCTTGACCGTCCTAAGGATTTCTTGACCGTCCTAATGACTACTTGACCGTCCTAAGGACTTCTTGACCGTCCTAAGGACTTCTTGACCGTCCTAAGGACTTCTTGACCGGCCATAGGACCTCTTGACCGTCCATAGGACTTCTTGATCGTCCATAGGACTTCTTAACCGTCCTAAGGACTTCTTGACCGTCCTAATGACTTCTTGACCTTCCTAAGGACTTCTTGACCGTCCTAAAGACTTCTTGACCGTCCCAAGGACTTTATGACCGTCCTAAAGACTTCTTGGCCGTCCTGAGGGCCTCTTGACCGTCCTAAGGACTTCTTGACCGTCCATAGGACCTCTTGACCGTCCTAAGGACTTCTTGACCGTCCATAGGACCTATTGACCGTCCTAAGGACTTCTTGACCGTCCTAAGGACTTCTTGACCGTCTTTAGTACTTCTTGACCGTCCTAAGGACTTCTTGACCGTCCTAAAGACTTCTTGACCGTCCTAAGGACTTCTTGACCGTCCTAAGGACTTCTTGACCGTCCATAGAACTTCTTGACCGTCCATAGGACTTCTTAAACGTCCATAGGACTTCTAGAGCGTCCTTAGTACTTCTTGATCGTCCTAAGGACTTCTTGACCGTCCTAGGACTTCTTGAGCGTCCATAGGAACTCTTGACCGTCCTAAAGACTTCTTGACCGTCCTAAGGACTCTTGCTTGACCGTCCTAAGGACTTCTTGACCGTCCTAAGGACTTCTTGACCGTCCTAAGGACTTCTTGACCGTCATAGAACTTCTTGACCGTCCATAGACTTCTTGATCGTCCATAGGACTTCTTAACCGTCCTAAGGACTTCTTGACCGTCCTAATGACTTCTTGACCTTCCTAAGGACTTCTTGACCGTCCTAAGACTTCTTGACCGTCCCAAGGACTTTATGACCGTCCTAAAGACTTCTTGGCCGTCCTGAGGGCCTCTTGACCGTCCTAAGACTTCTTGACCGTCCATAGACCTTGACCGTCCTAGGACTTCTTGACCGTCCATAGGACCTATTGACCGTCCTAAGGACTTCTTGACCGTCCTAAGGACTTCTTGACCGTCTTTAGTACTTCTTGACCGTCCTAAGGACTTCTTGACCGTCCTAAAGACTTCTTGACCGTCCTAAGGACTTCTTGACCGTCCTAAGGACTTCTTGACCGTCCTAAGGACTTCTTGACCGTCCATAGAACTTCTTGACCGTCCATAGGACTTCTTAAACGTCCATAGGACTTCTAGAGCGTCCTTAGTACTTCTTGATCGTCCTTAGTACTTCTTGATCGTCCTAAGGACTTCTTGAGCGTCCATAGGAACTCTTGACCGTCCTAAAGACTTCTTGACCGTCCTAAGGACTTCTTGACCGTCCTAAGGACTTCTTGACCGTCCTAAGGACTTCTTGACCGTCCATAGAACTTCTTGACCGTCCATAGGACTTCTTGACCGTCCTAAGGACTTCTTGACCGTCCTAAGGACTTCTAAAACGTCCATAGGACTTCTAGAGCGTCCTTAGTACTTCTTGATCGTCCTAAGGACTTCTTGACCGTCCTAAGACTTCTTGAGCGTCCATAGGAACTCTTGACCGTCCTAAGGACTTCTTGACCGTCCATAGGACTTCTTGATCGTCCATAGGACTTCTTGATCGTCCATAGGACTTCTTGACCGTCCTAAGGACTTCTTGACCGTCCTAATGACTTCTTGACCTTCCTAAGGACTTCTTGACCGTCCTAAAACTTCTTGACCGTCCTAAGGACTTCTTGACCGTCCTAAGGACTTCTTGACCGTCCTAACTAATTCTTGACCGTCCTAAGGACTTCTTGACCGTCCTAAGGACTTCTTGACCGTCCTAAGGACTTCTTGACCGTCCATAGAACTTCTTGACCGTCCATAGGACTTCTTGACCGTCCTAAGGACTTCTTGACCGTCCTAAGGACTTCTTGACCGTCCTAAGGACTTCTTGACCGTCCTAAGGACTTCTTGACCGTCCATAAACTTCTTGACCGTCCTAAGGACTTCTTGACCGTCCTAAGGACTTCTTGACCGTCCATAGAACTTCTTGACCGTCCATAGGACTTCTTAACGTCCATAGGACTTCTAGAGCGTCCTTAGTACTTCTTGATCGTCCTTAGTACTTTCTGATCGTCCTAAGGACTTCTTGAGCGTCCATAGGAACTCTTGACCGTCCTAAAGACTTCTTGACCGTCCTAAGGACTTCTTGACCGTCCTAAGGACTTCTTGACCGTCCTAAGGACTTCTTGCCGTCCATAGAACTTCTTGACCGTCCATAGACTTCTTGACCGTCCTAAGGACTTCTTGACCGTCCTAAGGACTTCTTAAACGTCCATAGGACTTCTAGAGCGTCCTTAGTACTTCTTGATCGTCCTAAGGACTTCTTGAACGTCCTAAGGACTTCTTGAGCGTCCATAGGAACTCTTGACCGTCCTAAGGACTTCTTGACCGTCCATAGGACTTCTTGATCGTCCATAGGACTTCTTGATCGTCCATAGGACTTCTTGACCGTCCTAAGGACTTCTTGACCGTCCTAATGACTTCTTGACCTTCCTAAGGACTTCTTGACCGTCCTAAGACCTTGACCGTCCCAAGGACTTTATGACCGTCCTAAAGACTTCTTGGCCGTCCTGAGGGCCTCTTGACCGTCCTAAGCTTCTTACCGTCCATAGGACCTCTTGACCGTCCTAAGGACTTCTTGACCGTCCATAGGACCTATTGACCGTCCTAAGGACTTCTGACCGTCCTAAGGACTTCTTGACCGTCTTTAGTACTTCTTGACCGTCCTAAGGACTTCTTGACCGTCTTAAGGACTTCTTGACCGTCCTAATGCTTCTAGACCGTCCTAATGACTACTTGACCGTCCTAAAGACTTCTTGACCGTCCTAAGGACTTCTTGACCGTCCTAAGGACTTCTTGACCGTCCTAATGACTTCTAGACCGTCCTGATGACTACTTGACCGTCCAAAAGACTTCTTGACCGTCCTAAGAGCTTCTTGACCGTCCTAAGGACTTCTTGACCGTCCTAAGGACTTCTTGACCGTCCTAAGGACTTCTTGACCGTCCTAAGGACTTCTTGACCGTCCTTAGGACTTCTTGACCGTCCATAGAACTTCTTGACCGTCCATAGGACTTCTTGACCGTCCTAAGGACTTCTTGACCGTCCTAAGGACTTCTTGACCGTCCTAAGGACTTCTTGACCGTCCATAGGACTTCTAGACCGTCCTTAGTACTTCTTGACCGTCCTAAGACTTCTTGAGCGTCCTAAGGACTTCTTAAGCGTCCTAAGGACTTCTTGACCGTCCTTAGGACTTCTTGACCGTCCCTAAGGACTTCTTGACCGTCCTAAGGACTTCTTGACCGTCCTAAGGACTTCTTGACCGTCCTAAGGACTTCTTGACCGTCCTAAGGACTTCTTGACCGTCCATAGGACTTCTAGACCGTCCTTATACTTCTGACCGTCCTAAGGACTTCTTGAGCGTCCTAAGGCTTCTTAAGCGTCCTAAGGACTCTTGACCGTCCTTAGGACTTCTTGACCGTCCTAAGGACTTCATGACCGTCCTAAGGACTTCTTGACCGTCCTAAGGACTTCTTGACCGTCCTAATGACTACTTGACCGTCCTTAAGACTTTTTCACCGTCCTAAGGACTTCTTGACCGTCCTAAGACTTCTTGACCGTCCTAATGACTACTTGACCGTCCTTAAGACTTCTTCACCGTCCTAAGGATTTCTTGACCGTCCTAATGACTACTTGACCGTCCTAAAGACTTCTTGACCGTCCTAAGGACTTCTTGACCGTCCATAGAACTTCTTGACCGTCCATAGGACTTCTTGACCGTCCTAAGGACTTCTTGATCGTCCTAAGGACTTCTTAAACGTCCATAGGACTTCTAGAGCGTCCTTAGTACTTCTTGATCGTCCTAAGGACTTCTTGACCGTCCTAAGGATTTCTTGACCGTCCTAAAGACTCCTTGACCGTCCAAAGGACTTCTTGATCGTCCATAGAACTTCTTGACCGTCCTAAGGACTTCTTGACCGTCCTAATGACTTCTTGACCTTCCTAAGGACTTCTTGACCGTCCTAAAGACTTCTTGACCGTCCCAAGGACTTTATGACCGTCCTAAAGACTTCTTGGCCGTCCTGAGGGCTTCTTGACCGTCCTAAGGACTTCTTGACCGTCCATAGGACCTCTTGACAGTCCTAAGGACTTCTTGACCGTCCATAGGACGTACACGTCCTAAGGACTTCTTGACCGTCCTAAGGACTTCTTGACCATCTTTAGTACTTCTTGACCGTCCTAAGGACTTCTTGACCGTCCTAAGGACTTCTTGACCGTCCTAATGACTTCTTGACCGTCCTAAGGACTTCTTGAGCGTCCATAGGAACTCTTGACCGTCCTAAGGACTTCTTGACCGTCCATAGGACTTCTTGATCGTCCATAGGACTTCTTGATCGTCCATATGACTTCTTGACCGTCCTAAGGACTTCTTGACCGTCCTAATGACTTCTTGACCTTCCTAAGGACTTCTTGACCGTCCTAAAGACTTCTTGACCGTCCCAAGGACTTTATGACCGTCCTAAAGACTTCTTGGCCGTCCCTGAGTGCCTCTGACCGTCCTAAGACTTCTTGACCGTCCATAGGACCTCTTGACCGTCCTAAGGACTTCTTGACCGTCCATAGGACCTATTGACCGTCCTAAGGACTTCTTGACCGTCCTAAGGACTTCTTGACCGTCTTTAGTACTTCTTGACCGTCCTAAGGACTTCTTGACCGTCTTAAGGACTTCTTGACCGTCCTAATGACTTCTAGACCGTCCTAATGACTACTTGACCGTCTAAAGACTTCTTGACCGTCCTAAGGACTTCTTGACCGTCCTAAGGACTTCTTGACCGTCCTAATGACTTCTAGACCGTCCTGATGACTACTTGACCGTCCTAAAGACTTCTTGACCGTCCTAAGGACTTCTTGACCGTCCTAAGGACTTCTTGACCGTCCTAAGGACTTCTTGACCGTCCTAAGGACTTCTTGACCGTCCTAAGGACTTCTTGACCGTCCTAAGGACTTCTTGACCGTCCTAAGGACTTCTTGACCGTCCATAGAACTTCTTGACCGTCCATAGGACTTCTTGACCGTCCTAAGGACTTCTTGACCGTCCTAAGGACTTCTTGACCGTCCTAAGGACTTCTTGACCGTCCATAGGACTTCTAGACCGTCCTTAGTACTTCTTGACCGTCCTAAGGACTTCTTGAGCGTCCTAAGACTTCTTAAGCGTCCTAAGGACTTCTTGACCGTCCTTAGGACTTCTTGACCGTCCTAAGGACTTCTTGACCGTCCTAAGGACTTCTTGACCGTCCTAAGGACTTCTTGACCGTCCTAAGGACTTCTTGACCGTCCTAAGGACTTCTTGACCGTCCATAGAACTTCTTGACCGTCCTTAGTACTTCTTGACCGTCCTAAGGACTTCTTGAGCGTCCTAAGGTCTTCTTAAGCGTCCTAAGGACTTCTTGACCGTCCTTAGGACTTCTTGACCGTCCTAAGGACTTCTTGACCGTCCTAAGGACTTCTTGACCGTCCTAAGACTTCTTGACCGTCCTAGACTTCTTGACCGTCCTAAGACTTCTTGACCGTCCTAATGACTACTTGACCGTCCTTAAAACTTCTTCACCGTCCTAAGGACTTCTTGACCGTCCTAAGACTTCTTGACCGTCCTAATGACTACTTGACCGTCCTTAAGACTTCTCACCGTCCTAAGGATTTCTTGACCGTCCTAATGACTACTTGACCGTCCTAAACTTCTTGACCGTCCTAAGGACTTCTTGACCGTCCATAGAACTTCTTGACCGTCCATAGGACTTCTTGACCGTCCTAAGGCTTTCTTGATCGTCCTAAGGACTTCTTAAACGTCCATAGACTTCTAAGCGTCCTTAGTACTTCTTGATCGTCCTAAGGACTTCTTGACCGTCCTAAGGATTTCTTGACCGTCCTAAAGACTCCTTGACCGTCCATAGGACTTCTTGATCGTCCATAGAACTTCTTGACCGTCCTAAGGACTTCTTGACCGTCCTAATGACTTCTTGACCTTCCTAAGGACTTCTTGACCGTCCTAAAGACTTCTTGACCGTCCCAAGACTTTATGACCGTCCTAAAGACTTCTTGGCCGTCCTGAGGGCTTCTTGACCGTCCTAAGGACTTCTGACCGTCCATAGGACCTCTTGACAGTCCTAAGGACTTCTTGACCCGTCCATAGACCTACACGTCCTAAGGACTTCTTGACCGTCCTAAGGACTTCTTGACCATCTTTAGTACTTCTTGACCGTCCTAAGGACTTCTTGACCGTCCTAAGGACTTCTTGACCGTCCTAAGGACTTCTTGACCGTCCTAATGACTTCTAGACCGTCCTAAGGACTTCTTGACCGTCCTAAGGACTTCTTGACCGTCCATTGGACTTCTAGACCGTCCTTAGTACTTCTTGACCGTCCTACTTCTTGAGCGTCCTAAGGACTTCTTAAGCGTCCTAAGGACTTCTTGACCGTCCTTAGGACTTCTTGACCGTCCTAAGGACTTCTTGACCGTCCTAAGGACTTCTTGACCGTCCTAAGGACTTCTTGACCGTCCTAAAGACTTCTTGACCGTCCTAATGACTACTTGACCGTCCTTAAGACTTCTTCACCGTCCTAAGGATTTCTTGACCGTCCTAATGACTACTTGACCGTCCTAAAGACTTCTTGACCGTCCTAAGGACTTCTTGACCGTCCATAGAACTTCTTGACCGTCCATAGGACTTCTTGACCGTCCTAAGACTTCTTGACCGTCCTAAGGACTTCTTAAACGTCCATAGGACTTCTAGAGCGTCCTTAGTACTTCTTGATCGTCCTAAGGACTTCTTGACCGTCCTAAGGACTTCTTGAGCGTCCATAGGACCTCTTGACCGTCCTAAGGACTTCTTGACCGTCCATAGGACCTCTTGATCGTCCTAAGGACTTCTTGACCGTCCATAGGACCTCTTGACCGTCCTAAGGACTTCTTGACCGTCCTAAGGACTTCTGACCGTCCTAAGGACCTTTGTCCGTCCTTAGTACTTCTTGACCGTTCTAAGGACTACTTGACCGTATTAAAGACTTCTTGACCGTCCTTAGATCTTCTTGACCGTCCTAAGGACTTCTAGACCGTCCTAAAGACTCCTTGACCGTCCTAAGGATTCTTGACCGTCCTTATCTTCTTGACCGTCCTAAGGACTTCTAGACCGTCCTAAAGACTCCTTGACCGTCCTAAGGATTCTTGACCGTCCTAATGACTTCTTGACCGTCCATAGGACTTCTTGACCGTCCATAGGACTTCTTGTCCGTCCTTAGTACTTCTTGACCGTTCTAAGGACTTCTTGACCGTATTAAAGACTTCTTGACCGTCCTTAGATCTTCTTGACCATCCTAAGGACTTCTTGACCGTCCTAAGGACTTCTTAAGCGTCCTAAGGACTTCTTGAGCGTCCTAAGGACTTCTTAAGCGTCCTAAGGACTTCTTGACCGTCCTTAGGACTTCTTGACCGTCCTAAGGACTTCTTGACAGTCCTAAGGACTTCTTGACCGTCCTAAGGACTTCTTGACCGTCCTAAGGACTTCTTGACCGTCCTAAGGACTTCTTGACCGTCCTAAGGACTTCTTCACCGTCCTAAGGATTTCTTGACCGTCCTAATGACTACTTGACCGTCCTAAAGACTTCTTGACCGTCCTAAGGACTTCTTGACCGTCCATAGAACTTCTTGACCGTCCATAGGACTTCTTGACCGTCCTAAGACTTCTTGACCGTCCTAAGGACTTCTTAAACCGTCCTAGGACTTCTAGAGCGTCCTTAGTACTTCTTGATCGTCCTAAGGACTTCTTGACCGTCCTAAGGACTTCTTGAGCGTCCATAGGACCTCTTGACCGTCCTAAGGACTTCTTGACCGTCCATAGGACCTCTTGATCGTCCTAAGGACTTCTTGACCGTCCCATAGGACCTCTTGACCGTCCTAAGGACTTCTTGACCGTCCTAAGGACTTCTTGACCGTCCTAAGGACTCTTTGTCCGTCCGTAGTACCTTGACCGTTCTAAGGACTACTTGACCGTATTAAAGACTTCTTGACCGTCCTTAGATCTTCTTGACCGTCCTAAGGACTTCTAGACCGTCCTAAAGACTCCTTGACCGTCCTAAGGATTTCTTGACCGTCCTTAGATCTTCTTGACCGTCCTAAGGACTTCTAGACCGTCCTAAAGACTCCTTGACCGTCCTAAGGATTTCTTGACCGTCCTAATGACTTCTTGACCGTCCATAGGACTTCTTGACCGTCCATAGGACTTCTTGTCCGTCCTTAGTACTTCTTGACCGTTCTAAGGACTTCTTGACCGTATTAAGACTTCTTGACCGTCCTTAGATCTCTTGACCATCCTAAGGACTTCTTGACCGTCCTAAGGACTTCTTAAGCGTCCTAAGGACTTCTTGACGTCCTAAGGCCTTCTTGAACGTCCTAAGGACTTCTTGACCGTCCTTAGGACTTCTTGACCGTCCTAAGGACTTCTTGACAGTCCTAAGGACTTCTTGACCGTCCTAAGGACTTCTTGACCGTCCTAAGGACTTCTTGACCGTCCTAAGACTTCTTGACCGTCCTAAGGACTTCTTGACCGTCCTAAGGACTTCTTGACCGTCCTAAGGACTTCTTGACCGTCCTAAGGACTTCTTGTCCGTCCTAAGGACTTCTTGACCGTCCTAAGGACTTCTTGACCGTCCTAAGGACTTCTTGACCGTCCTAATGACTACTTGACCGTCCTTAAGACTTCTTCACCGTCCTAAGGATTTCTTGACCGTCCTAATGACTACTTGACCGTCCTAAACTTCTTGACCGTCCTAAGGACTTCTTGACCGTCCATAGAACTTCTTGACCGTCCATAGGACTTCTTGACCGTCCTAAGGACTTCTGACCGTCCTAAGGACTTCTTAAACGTCCATAGGATTTCTAGAGCGTCCTTAGTACTTCTTGATCGTCCTAAGGACTTCTTGACCGTCCTAAGGACTTCTTGAGCGTCCATAGGACCTCTTGACCGTCCTAAGGACTTCTTGACCGTCCATAGGACCCTTGATCGTCCTAAGGACTTCTTGACCGTCCATAGGACCTCTTGACCGTCCTAAGGACTTCTTGACCGTCCTAAGGACTTCTTGACCGTCCATAGGACCTCTTGATCGTCCTAAGGACTTCTTGACCGTCCTAAGGACTTCTTGACCGTCCTAAGGACTTCTTGACCGTCCTAAGGACTTCTTGACCGTCCTAAGGACTTCTTGACCGTCCTAAGGACTTCTTGACCGTCCTAATGACTACTTGACCGTCCTTAAGACTTCTTCACCGTCCTAAGGATTTCTTGACCGTCCTAATGACTACTTGACCGTCCTAAAGACTTCTTGACCGTCCTAAGGACTTCTTGACCGTCCATAGAACTTCTTGACCGTCCATAGGACTTCTTGACCGTCCTAAGGACTTCTTGACCGTCCTAAGGACTTCTTAAACGTCCATAGGACTTCTAGAGCGTCCTTAGTACTTCTTGATCGTCCTAAGGACTTCTTGACCGCCCTAAGGACTTCTTGAGCGTCTCAAGACCTCTTGACCGTCCTAAGGACTTCTTGACCGTCCATAGGACCTCTTGACCGTCCTAAGGACTTCTTGACCGTCCTAAGGACTTCTTGACCGTCCTAAGGACTCTTTGACCGTCCTAAGTACTTCTTGACCGTTCTAAGGACTACTTGACCGTATTAAACTTCTTGACCGTCCTTAGATCTTCTGACCATCCTAAGGACTTCTTGACCGTCCTAAGACTTCTTGACCGTCCTAAGGACTTCTTGACCGTCCTAAGGATTTCTTGACCGTCCTAAGACTCCTTGACCGTCCTAAGGATTTCTTGAACGTCCTAATGACTACTTGACCGTCCTTAGGACTTCTTGACCGTCCTAAGGACTTCTTGACCGTCCTAAGGACTTCTTGACCGTCCTAAGACTTCTTGACCGTCCTAATGACTACTTGACCGTCCTAAAGACTTCTTGACCGTCCAAAGGATTTCTTGACCGTCCTAAGACTACTTGACCGTCCTAAAGACTTCTTGACCGTCCTAAGCTTCTTGACCGTCCATAGAACTTCTTGACCGTCCATAGGACTCTTGACCGTCCTAGGACTTCTTGACCGTCCTAAGGACTTCTTGACCGTCCATAGGACTTCTTGACCGTCCTTAGTACTTCTTGACCGTCCTAAGGACTTCTTGAGCGTCCTAAGGACTTCTTAAGCGTCCTAAGGACTTCTTGACCGTCCTTAAGACTTCTTGACCGTCCTAAGGACTTCTTGACCGTCCTAAGGACTTCTTGACCGTCCTAAGGACTTCTTGCCGTCCTAAGGACTTCTTGACCGTCCTAAGGACTTCTTGACCTCCTAAGGACTTCTTGACCGTCCTAAGGACTTCTTGACCGTCCTAATGACTACTTGACCGTCCTTAAGACTTCTTCACCCTCCTAAGGATTTCTTGACCGTCCTAATGACTACTTGACCGTCCTAAAGACTTCTTGACCGTCCTAAGGACTTCTTGACCGTCCTTAGTACTTCTTGATCGTCCTAAGGACTACTTGACCGTCCTAAGGACTTCTTGACCGTCCTAATGACTTCTAGACCGTCCTAATGACTACTTGACCGTCCTAAGGACTTCTTGACCGTCCTAGGACTTCTTGACCGTCCTAAGGACTTCTTGACCGTCTTAAGGACTTCTTGACCGTCCTAAGGACTTCTTGACCGTCCTAAGGACTCTTTGACCGTCCTAAGAACTTCTTGACCGTTCTAAAGACTACTTGACCGTATTAAAGACTTCTTGACCGTCCTTAGATTTCTTGACCTCCTAAGGACTTCTTGACCGTCCTAAGACTTCTTGACCGTCCTTAGGACTTCTTGACCGTCCTAAAGACTCCTTGACCGTCCTAAGGATTTCTTGACCGTCCTAATGACTACTTGACCGTCCATAGGACTTCTTGACCGTCCATAGGACTTCTTGACCGTCCTAAGGACTTCTTGACCATCCATAGAACTTCTTGACCGTCCTTAGGACTTCTTGACCGTCCTAAGGACTTCTTGACCGTCCTAAGGACTTCTTGACCGTCCTAAGGACTTCTTGATCGTCCTAGGTACTTCTTGACCGTCCTAAAGACTTCTTGGCCGTCCTGAGGGCTTCTTGACCGTCCAAAGGACTTCTTGACAGTCCATAGGACCTCTTGACCGTCCTAAGGACTTCTTGACCGTCCTAAGGACTCTTTGACCGTCCTAAGTACTTCTTGACCGTTCTAAGGACTACTTGACCGTATTAAAGACTTCTTGACCGTCCTTAGATCTTCTTGACCATCCTAAGGACTTCTTGACCGTCCTAAAGACTTCTTGACCGTCCTTAGGACTTCTTGACCGTCCTAAAGACTCCTTGACCGTCCTAAGGATTTCTTGACCGTCCTAATGACTTCTTGACCGTCCATAGGACTTCTTGACCGTCCATAGGACTTCTTGACCGTCCTAAGGACTTCTTGACCGTCCATAGAACTTCTTGACCGTCCATAGGACTTCTTGACCGTCCTAAGGACTTCTTGACCGTCCTAGGACTACTTGAGCGTCCTAAGACTTCTTGACCGTCCTAAAACTTCTTGGCCGTCCTGAGGCTTCTTGACCGTCCAAAGGACTTCTTGACAGTCCATAGGACCTCTTGACCGTCCTAAGGACTTCTTGACCGTCCATAGGACCTCTTGACCGTCCTAAGGACTTCTTGACCGTCCAAAGAACTTCTTGACCGTCCTAAGGACTTCTTGACCGTCCTTAGTACTTCTTGACCGTCCTACGGACTTCTTGACCGTCCCTAAGGACTTCTTGACCGTCCTAATGACTTCTAGACCGTCCTAATGACTACTTGACCGTCCTAAGACTTCTTGACCGTCCTAGGGACTTCTTGACCGTCCTAAGGACTTCTTACCGTCCAGGGACTCTTGACCGTCCTAAGGACTTCTTGACCGTCCTAGGGACTTCTTGACCGTTCTAATGACTACTTGACCGTCCTAAAGACTTCTTGACCGTCCTAATGACTACTTGACCGTCCTAAAGACTTCTTGACCTCCTAAGGACTTCTTGACCGTCCATAGAACTTCTTGACCGTCCATAGACTTTTTGACCGTCCTAAGGACTTCTTAACGTCCATAGACTTCTAGACGTCCTTAGTACTTCTTGACGTCTAAGGACTACTTGACCGTCCTAAGGACTTCTTGACCGTCCTAATGACTTCTAGACCGTCCTAATGACTACTTGACCTCCTAAAGACTTCTTGACCGTCCTAAGGACTTCTTGACCGTCCTAAGGACTTCTTGACCGTCTTAGGACTTCTTGACCGTCCTAAGACTTCTTGACCGTCCTAAGGACTCTTGACCGTCCTAATTACTTCTGACCGTTCTAAGGACTACTTGACCGTATAAAGACTTCTTGACCGTCCCTTAGATCTTCTTGACCACCTAAGGACTTC
>JAILYF010000413.1:0-23950 GCA_025491095.1 Brachionus asplanchnoidis | reverse complement strand
GGCCAAGTCAATCCTGATCACACTAGTGACTTCTTGATCATCTTTGCAATTCCTGATTTTCGTAGTTATTTCATGTTCGTCCTATTGACTTTCTGGTAGTATAAGTTAATTTTTTTTCGTACTTTTGACTTCTATCTCCTCCCATGGACTTCTTTATCCTCACACAGACATCTTGATCTTCCAAGTGATTCATGATCGTCTTAGTCACTTTTTGATCCTCCTAGTGGCTTCATGGTGTTTCTTGTTATTCAAGATCGTCCCAGTGACTTCTTTATCCTCCTGGTGACTTCTTGATCGTCTTTGTGATTATTGATTTGCCAAGAAGCTTATTTATCGGCCAAGTCCAATCCTGATCACACTAGTGACTTCTTGATCATCTTTGCAATTCCTGATTTTCGTAGTTATTTCATGTTCGTCCTATTGACTTTCTGGTAGTATAAGTTAATTTTTTTCGTACTTTTGACTTCTATCTTCTCCCATGGACTTCTTTATCCTCACACAGACATCTTGATCTTCCAAGTGATTCATGATCGTCTTAGTCACTTTTTGATCCTCCTAGTGGCTTCATGGTGTTTCTTGTTATTCAAGATCGTCCCAGTGACTTCTTTATCCTCCTGGTGACTTCTTGATCGTCTTTGTGATTATTGATTTGCCAAGAAGCTTATTTATCGGCCAAGTCCAATCCTGATCACACTAGTGACTTCTTGATCATCTTTGCAATTCCTGATTTTCGTAGTTATTTCATGTTCGTCCTATTGACTTTCTGGTAGTATAAGTTAATTTTTTTTCGTACTTTTGACTTCTATCTTCTCCCATGGACTTCTTTATCCTCACACAGACATCTTGATCTTCCAAGTGATTCATGATCGTCTTAGTCACTTTTTGATCCTCCTTAGTGGCTTCATGGTGTTTCTTGTTATTCAAGATCGTCCCAGTGACTTCTTTATCCTCCTGGTGACTTCTTGATCGTCTTTGTGATTATTGATTTGCCAAGAAGCTTATTTATCGGCCAAGTCCAATCCTGATCACACTAGTGACTTCTTGATCATCTTTGCAATTCCTGATTTTCGTAGTTATTTCATGTTCGTCCTATTGACTTTCTGGTAGTATAAGTTAATTTTTTTTCGTACTTTTGACTTCTATCTTCTCCCATGGACTTCTTTATCCTCACACAGACATCTTGATCTTCCAAGTGATTCATGATCGTCTTAGTCACTTTTTGATCCTCCTAGTGGCTTCATGGTGTTTCTTGTTATTCAAGATCGTCCCAGTGACTTCTTTATCCTCCTGGTGACTTCTTGATCGTCTTTGTGATTATTGATTTGCCAAGAAGCTTATTTATCGGCCAAGTCCAATCCTGATCACACTAGTGACTTCTTGATCATCTTTGCAATTCCTGATTTTCGTAGTTATTTCATGTTCGTCCTATTGACTTTCTGGTAGTATAAGTTAATTTTTTTTCGTACTTTTGACTTCTATCTTCTCCCATGGACTTCTTTATCCTCACACAGACATCTTGATCTTCCAAGTGATTCATGATCGTCTTAGTCACTTTTTGATCCTCCTAGTGGCTTCATGGTGTTTCTTGTTATTCAAGATCGTCCCAGTGACTTCTTTATCCTCCTGGTGACTTCTTGATCGTCTTTGTGATTATTGATTTGCCAAGAAGCTTATTTATCGGCCAAGTCCAATCCTGATCACACTAGTGACTTCTTGATCATCTTTGCAATTCCTGATTTTCGTAGTTATTTCATGTTCGTCCTATTGACTTTCTGGTAGTATAAGTTAATTTTTTTTCGTACTTTTGACTTCTATCTTCTCCCATGGACTTCTTTATCCTCACACAGACATCTTGATCTTCCAAGTGATTCATGATCGTCTTAGTCACTTTTTGATCCTCCTAGTGGCTTCATGGTGTTTCTTGTTATTCAAGATCGTCCCAGTGACTTCTTTATCCTCCTGGTGACTTCTTGATCGTCTTTGTGATTATTGATTTGCCAAGAAGCTTATTTATCGGCCAAGTCCAATCCTGATCACACTAGTGACTTCTTGATCATCTTTGCAATTCCTGATTTTCGTAGTTATTTCATGTTCGTCCTATTGACTTTCTGGTAGTATAAGTTAATTTTTTTTCGTACTTTTGACTTCTATCTTCTCCCATGGACTTCTTTATCCTCACACAGACATCTTGATCTTCCAAGTGATTCATGATCGTCTTAGTCACTTTTTGATCCTCCTAGTGGCTTCATGGTGTTTCTTGTTATTCAAGATCGTCCCAGTGACTTCTTTATCCTCCTGGTGACTTCTTGATCGTCTTTGTGATTATTGATTTGCCAAGAAGCTTATTTATCGGCCAAGTCCAATCCTGATCACACTAGTGACTTCTTGATCATCTTAGCAATTCCTGATTTTCGTAGTTATTTCATGTTCGTCCTATTGACTTTCTGGTAGTATAAGTTAATTTTTTTTCGTACTTTTGACTTCTATCTCCTCCCATGGACTTCTTTATCCTCACACAGACATCTTGATCTTCCAAGTGATTCATGATCGTCTTAGTCACTTTTTGATCCTCCTAGTGGCTTCATGGTGTTTCTTGTTATTCAAGATCGTCCCAGTGACTTCTTTATCCTCCTGGTGACTTCTTGATCGTCTTTGTGATTATTGATTTGCCAAGAAGCTTATTTATCGGCCAAGTCCAATCCTGATCACACTAGTGACTTCTTGATCATCTTAGTAATTCCTGATTTTCGTAGTTATTTCATGTTCGTCCTATTGACTTTCTGGTAGTATAAGTTAATTTTTTTTCGTACTTTTGACTTCTATCTCCTCCCATGGACTTCTTTATCCTCACACAGACATCTTGATCTTCCAAGTGATTCATGATCGTCTTAGTCACTTTTTGATCCTCCTAGTGGCTTCATGGTGTTTCTTGTTATTCAAGATCGTCCCAGTGACTTCTTTATCCTCCTGGTGACTTCTTGATCGTCTTTGTGATTATTGATTTGCCAAGAAGCTTATTTATCGGCCAAGTCCAATCCTGATCACACTAGTGACTTCTTGATCATCTTAGCAATTCCTGATTTTCGTAGTTATTTCATGTTCGTCCTATTGACTTTCTGGTAGTATAAGTTAATTTTTTTTCGTACTTTTGACTTCTATCTCCTCCCATGGACTTCTTTATCCTCACACAGACATCTTGATCTTCCAAGTGATTCATGATCGTCTTAGTCACTTTTTGATCCTCCTAGTGGCTTCATGGTGTTTCTTGTTATTCAAGATCGTCCCAGTGACTTCTTTATCCTCCTGGTGACTTCTTGATCGTCTTTGTGATTATTGATTTGCCAAGAAGCTTATTTATCGGCCAAGTCCAATCCTGATCACACTAGTGACTTCTTGATCATCTTTGCAATTCCTGATTTTCGTAGTTATTTCATGTTCGTCCTATTGACTTTCTGGTAGTATAAGTTAATTTTTTTTCGTACTTTTGACTTCTATCTCTCCCATGGACTTCTTTATCCTCACACAGACATCTTGATCTTCCAAGTGATTCATGATCGTCTTAGTCACTTTTTGATCCTCCTTGTGGCTTCATGGTGTTTCTTGTTTTTCAAGACCGTTCCAGTGACTTCTTTATCCTCCTGGTGACTTCTTGACCGTCTTAGTCACTTTGTAGTAACCCTAGTGTTTTCAAGACCTTTCATGTTTATCTTGATCGTCACAGCCACTTCTTTATCCTCCTGGTGACTTCTTGATCGTCTTTGTGATTATTGATTTGCCAAGAAGCTTATTTATCGGCCAAGTCCAATCCTGATCACACTAGTACTTCTTGATCACCAAAGTAATTCCAGATTTTCGTTGTTTTTCATTTTCGTCCTACCGACTTTCTGGTAGTATAAGTGAATTTTTTTTCGTACTTTTGACATTTAACTCCTCCCAGTGACTACTTTATCCTCACAGAGACATCTTGATCTTCCTAATGATTTATGATTGTCTTAGTCACTTTTTGATCCTCCTAGTGGCTTCATGGGTTTCTTGTAATTCAAGATCGTCCCAGTGACTTCTTTATCCTCCTGGTGACTTCTTTATCGTCTTTGTGATTATTGATTTGCCAAGAAGCTTATTTATCGGCCAAGTCCAATCCTGATCACACTAGTGACTTCTTGATCATCTTTGCAATTCCTGATTTTCGTAGTTATTTCATGTTCGTCCTATTGACTTTCTGGTAGTATAAGTTAATTTTTTTTCGTACTTTTGACTTCTATCTTCTCCCATGGACTTCTTTATCCTCACACAGACATCTTGATCTTCCAAGTGATTCATGATCGTCTTAGTCACTTTTTGATCCTCCTAGTGGCTTCATGGTGTTTCTTGTTATTCAAGATCGTCCCAGTGACTTCTTTATCCTCCTGGTGACTTCTTGATCGTCTTTGTGATTATTGATTTGCCAAGAAGCTTATTTATCGGCCAAGTCCAATCCTGATCACACTAGTGACTTCTTGATCATCTTTGCAATTCCTGATTTTCGTAGTTATTTCATGTTCGTCCTATTGACTTTCTGGTAGTATAAGTTAATTTTTTTTCGTACTTTTGACTTCTATCTTCTCCCATGGACTTCTTTATCCTCACACAGACATCTTGATCTTCCAAGTGATTCATGATCGTCTTAGTCACTTTTTGATCCTCCTAGTGGCTTCATGGTGTTTCTTGTTATTCAAGATCGTCCCAGTGACTTCTTTATCCTCCTGGTGACTTCTTGATCGTCTTTGTGATTATTGATTTGCCAAGAAGCTTATTTATCGGCCAAGTCCAATCCTGATCACACTAGTGACTTCTTGATCATCTTTGCAATTCCTGATTTTCGTAGTTATTTCATGTTCGTCCTATTGACTTTCTGGTAGTATAAGTTAATTTTTTTTCGTACTTTTGACTTCTATCTCCTCCCATGGACTTCTTTATCCTCACACAGACATCTTGATCTTCCAAGTGATTCATGATCGTCTTAGTCACTTTTTGATCCTCCTAGTGGCTTCATGGTGTTTCTTGTTATTCAAGATCGTCCCAGTGACTTCTTTATCCTCCTGGTGACTTCTTGATCGTCTTTGTGATTATTGATTTGCCAAGAAGCTTATTTATCGGCCAAGTCCAATCCTGATCACACTAGTGACTTCTTGATCATCTTTGCAATTCCTGATTTTCGTAGTTATTTCATGTTCGTCCTATTGACTTTCTGGTAGTATAAGTTAATTTTTTTTCGTACTTTTGACTTCTATCTCCTCCCATGGACTTCTTTATCCTCACACAGACATCTTGATCTTCCAAGTGATTCATGATCGTCTTAGTCACTTTTTGATCCTCCTAGTGGCTTCATGGTGTTTCTTGTTATTCAAGATCGTCCCAGTGACTTCTTTATCCTCCTGGTGACTTCTTGATCGTCTTTGTGATTATTGATTTGCCAAGAAGCTTATTTATCGGCCAAGTCCAATCCTGATCACACTAGTGACTTCTTGATCATCTTTGCAATTCCTGATTTTCGTAGTTATTTCATGTTCGTCCTATTGACTTTCTGGTAGTATAAGTTAATTTTTTTTCGTACTTTTGACTTCTATCTCTCCCATGGACTTCTTTATCCTCACACAGACATCTTGATCTTCCAAGTGATTCATGATCGTCTTAGTCACTTTTTGATCCTCCTAGTGGCTTCATGGTGTTTCTTGTTATTCAAGATCGTCCCAGTGACTTCTTTATCCTCCTGGTGACTTCTTGATCGTCTTTGTGATTATTGATTTGCCAAGAAGCTTATTTATCGGCCAAGTCCAATCCTGATCACACTAGTGACTTCTTGATCATCTTTGCAATTCCTGATTTTCGTAGTTATTTCATGTTCGTCCTATTGACTTTCTGGTAGTATAAGTTAATTTTTTTTCGTACTTTTGACTTCTATCTTCCTCCCATGGACTTCTTTATCCTCACACAGACATCTTGATCTTCCAAGTGATTCATGATCGTCTTAGTCACTTTTTGATCCTCCTAGTGGCTTCATGGTGTTTCTTGTTATTCAAGATCGTCCCAGTGACTTCTTTATCCTCCTGGTGACTTCTTGATCGTCTTTGTGATTATTGATTTGCCAAGAAGCTTATTTATCGGCCAAGTCCAATCCTGATCACACTAGTGACTTCTTGATCATCTTTGCAATTCCTGATTTTCGTAGTTATTTCATGTTCGTCCTATTGACTTTCTGGTAGTATAAGTTAATTTTTTTTCGTACTTTTGACTTCTATCTCCTCCCATGGACTTCTTTATCCTCACACAGACATCTTGATCTTCCAAGTGATTCATGATCGTCTTAGTCACTTTTTGATCCTCCTAGTGGCTTCATGGTGTTTCTTGTTATTCAAGATCGTCCCAGTGACTTCTTTATCCTCCTGGTGACTTCTTGATCGTCTTTGTGATTATTGATTTGCCAAGAAGCTTATTTATCGGCCAAGTCCAATCCTGATCACACTAGTGACTTCTTGATCATCTTTGCAATTCCTGATTTTCGTAGTTATTTCATGTTCGTCCTATTGACTTTCTGGTAGTATAAGTTAATTTTTTTTCGTACTTTTGACTTCTATCTCCTCCCATGGACTTCTTTATCCTCACACAGACATCTTGATCTTCCAAGTGATTCATGATCGTCTTAGTCACTTTTTGATCCTCCTAGTGGCTTCATGGTGTTTCTTGTTATTCAAGATCGTCCCAGTGACTTCTTTATCCTCCTGGTGACTTCTTGATCGTCTTTGTGATTATTGATTTGCCAAGAAGCTTATTTATCGGCCAAGTCCAATCCTGATCACACTAGTGACTTCTTGATCATCTTAGCAATTCCTGATTTTCGTAGTTATTTCATGTTCGTCCTATTGACTTTCTGGTAGTATAAGTTAATTTTTTTTCGTACTTTTGACTTCTATCTCCTCCCATGGACTTCTTTATCCTCACACAGACATCTTGATCTTCCAAGTGATTCATGATCGTCTTAGTCACTTTTTGATCCTCCTAGTGGCTTCATGGTGTTTCTTGTTATTCAAGATCGTCCCAGTGACTTCTTTATCCTCCTGGTGACTTCTTGATCGTCTTTGTGATTATTGATTTGCCAAGAAGCTTATTTATCGGCCAAGTCCAATCCTGATCACACTAGTGACTTCTTGATCATCTTTGCAATTCCTGATTTTCGTAGTTATTTCATGTTCGTCCTATTGACTTTCTGGTAGTATAAGTTAATTTTTTTTCGTACTTTTGACTTCTATCTCCTCCCATGGACTTCTTTATCCTCACACAGACATCTTGATCTTCCAAGTGATTCATGATCGTCTTAGTCACTTTTTGATCCTCCTAGTGGCTTCATGGTGTTTCTTGTTATTCAAGATCGTCCCAGTGACTTCTTTATCCTCCTGGTGACTTCTTGATCGTCTTTGTGATTATTGATTTGCCAAGAAGCTTATTTATCGGCCAAGTCAAATCCTGATCACACTAGTGACTTCTTGATCATCTTAGTAATTCCTGATTTTCGTAGTTATTTCATGTTCGTCCTATTGACTTTCTGGTAGTATAAGTGAATTTTTTTTGTACTTTTGACTTCTATCTTCTCCCATGGACTTCTTTATCCTCACACAGACATCTTGATCTTCCAAGTGATTCATGATCGTCTTAGTCACTTTTTGATCCTCCTAGTGGCTTCATGGTGTTTCTTGTTATTCAAGATCGTCCCAGTGACTTCTTTATCCTCCTGGTGACTTCTTGATCGTCTTTGTGATTATTGATTTGCCAAGAAGCTTATTTATCGGCCAAGTCAAATCCTGATCACACTAGTGACTTCTTGATCATCTTTGCAATTCCTGATTTTCGTAGTTATTTCATGTTCGTCCTATTGACTTTCTGGTAGTATAAGTTAATTTTTTTTCGTACTTTTGACTTCTATCTCCTCCCATGGACTTCTTTATCCTCACACAGACATCTTGATCTTCCAAGTGATTCATGATCGTCTTAGTCACTTTTTGATCCTCCTAGTGGCTTCATGGTGTTTCTTGTTATTCAAGATCGTCCCAGTGACTTCTTTATCCTCCTGGTGACTTCTTGATCGTCTTTGTGATTATTGATTTGCCAAGAAGCTTATTTATCGGCCAAGTCCAATCCTGATCACACTAGTGACTTCTTGATCATCTTAGCAATTCCTGATTTTCGTAGTTATTTCATGTTCGTCCTATTGACTTTCTGGTAGTATAAGTGAATTTTTTTCGTACTTTTGACTTCTATCTCCTCCCATGGACTTCTTTATCCTCACACAGACATCTTGATCTTCCAAGTGATTCATGATCGTCTTAGTCACTTTTTGATCCTCCTAGTGGCTTCATGGTGTTTCTTGTTATTCAAGATCGTCCCAGTGACTTCTTTATCCTCCTGGTGACTTCTTGATCGTCTTTGTGATTATTGATTTGCCAAGAAGCTTATTTATCGGCCAAGTCCAATCCTGATCACACTAGTGACTTCTTGATCATCTTAGCAATTCCTGATTTTCGTAGTTATTTCATGTTCGTCCTATTGACTTTCTGGTAGTATAAGTTAATTTTTTTTCGTACTTTTGACTTCTATCTCCTCCCATGGACTTCTTTATCCTCACACAGACATCTTGATCTTCCAAGTGATTATGATCGTCTTAGTCACTTTTTGATCCTCCTAGTGGCTTCATGGTGTTTCTTGTTATTCAAGATCGTCCCAGTGACTTCTTTATCCTCCTGGTGACTTCTTGATCGTCTTTGTGATTATTGATTTGCCAAGAAGCTTATTTATCGGCCAAGTCCAATCCTGATCACACTAGTGACTTCTTGATCATCTTTGCAATTCCTGATTTTCGTAGTTATTTCATGTTCGTCCTATTGACTTTCTGGTAGTATAAGTTAATTTTTTTTCGTACTTTTGACTTCTATCTCCTCCCATGGACTTCTTTATCCTCACACAGACATCTTGATCTTCCAAGTG
This sequence comes from Brachionus asplanchnoidis, assembly GCA_025491095.1. Taxonomy (NCBI): domain Eukaryota; kingdom Metazoa; phylum Rotifera; class Eurotatoria; order Ploima; family Brachionidae; genus Brachionus; species Brachionus asplanchnoidis. Next base: position 14,935 of record JAILYF010000413.1, on the reverse strand, counting down.
ATTCATGATCGTCTTAGTCACTTTTTGATCCTCCTAGTGGCTTCATGGTGTTTCTTGTTATTCAAGATCGTCCCAGTGACTTCTTTATCCTCCTGGTATCCTGGTGACTTCTTGATCGTCTTTGTGATTATTGATTTGCCAAGAAGCTTATTTATCGGCCAAGTCCAATCCTGATCACACTAGTGACTTCTTGATCATCTTTGCAATTCCTGATTTTCGTAGTTATTTCATGTTCGTCCTATTGACTTTCTGGTAGTATAAGTTAATTTTTTTTCGTACTTTTGACTTCTATCTTCCTCCCATGGACTTCTTTATCCTCACACAGACATCTTGATCTTCCAAGTGATTCATGATCGTCTTAGTCACTTTTTGATCCTCCTTAGTGGCTTCATGGTGTTTCTTGTTATTCAAGATCGTCCCAGTGACTTCTTTATCCTCCTGGTGACTTCTTGATCGTCTTTGTGATTATTGATTTGCCAAGAAGCTTATTTATCGGCCAAGTCCAATCCTGATCACACTAGTGACTTCTTGATCATCTTTGCAATTCCTGATTTTCGTAGTTATTTCATGTTCGTCCTATTGACTTTCTGGTAGTATAAGTTAATTTTTTTTCGTACTTTTGACTTCTATCTTCCTCCCATGGACTTCTTTATCCTCACACAGACATCTTGATCTTCCAAGTGATTCATGATCGTCTTAGTCACTTTTGATCCTCCTAGTGGCTTCATGGTGTTTCTTGTTATTCAAGATCGTCCCAGTGACTTCTTTATCCTCCTGGTGACTTCTTGATCGTCTTTGTGATTATTGATTTGCCAAGAAGCTTATTTATCGGCCAAGTCCAATCCTGATCACACTAGTGACTTCTTGATCATCTTTGCAATTCCTGATTTTCGTAGTTATTTCATGTTCGTCCTATTGACTTTCTGGTAGTATAAGTTAATTTTTTTTCGTACTTTTGACTTCTATCTCCTCCCATGGACTTCTTTATCCTCACACAGACATCTTGATCTTCCAAGTGATTCATGATCGTCTTAGTCACTTTTTGATCCTCCTAGTGGCTTCATGGTGTTTCTTGTTAAGTCTCAAGATCGTCCCAGTGACTTCTTTATCCTCCTGGTGACTTCTTGATCGTCTTTGTGATTATTGATTTGCCAAGAAGCTTATTTATCGGCCAAGTCCAATCCTGATCACACTAGTGACTTCTTGATCATCTTTGCAATTCCTGATTTTCGTAGTTATTTCATGTTCGTCCTATTGACTTTCTGGTAGTATAAGTTAATTTTTTTTCGTACTTTTGACTTCTATCTTCTCCCATGGACTTCTTTATCCTCACACAGACATCTTGATCTTCCAAGTGATTCATGATCGTCTTAGTCACTTTTTGATCCTCCTAGTGGCTTCATGGTGTTTCTTGTTATTCAAGATCGTCCCAGTGACTTCTTTATCCTCCTGGTGACTTCTTGATCGTCTTTGTGATTATTGATTTGCCAAGAAGCTTATTTATCGGCCAAGTCCAATCCTGATCACACTAGTGACTTCTTGATCATCTTTGCAATTCCTGATTTTCGTAGTTATTTCATGTTCGTCCTATTGACTTTCTGGTAGTATAAGTTAATTTTTTTTCGTACTTTTGACTTCTATCTCCTCCCATGGACTTCTTTATCCTCACACAGACATCTTGATCTTCCAAGTGATTCATGATCGTCTTAGTCACTTTTTGATCCTCCTAGTGGCTTCATGGTGTTTCTTGTTATTCAAGATCGTCCCAGTGACTTCTTTATCCTCCTGGTGACTTCTTGATCGTCTTTGTGATTATTGATTTGCCAAGAAGCTTATTTATCGGCCAAGTCCAATCCTGATCACACTAGTGACTTCTTGATCATCTTGCAATTCCTGATTTTCGTAGTTATTTCATGTTCGTCCTATTGACTTTCTGGTAGTATAAGTTAATTTTTTTTCGTACTTTTGACTTCTATCTCCTCCCATGGACTTCTTTATCCTCACACAGACATCTTGATCTTCCAAGTGATTCATGATCGTCTTAGTCACTTTTTGATCCTCCTAGTGGCTTCATGGTGTTTCTTGTTATTCAAGATCGTCCCAGTGACTTCTTTATCCTCCTGGTGACTTCTTGATCGTCTTTGTGATTATTGATTTGCCAAGAAGCTTATTTATCGGCCAAGTCCAATCCTGATCACACTAGTGACTTCTTGATCATCTTTGCAATTCCTGATTTTCGTAGTTATTTCATGTTCGTCCTATTGACTTTCTGGTAGTATAAGTTAATTTTTTTCGTACTTTTGACTTCTATCTCCTCCCATGGACTTCTTTTTCCTCACACAGACATCTTGATCTTCCAAGTGATTCATGATCGTCTTAGTCACTTTTTGATCCTCCTAGTGGCTTCATGGTGTTTCTTGTTATTCAAGATCGTCCCAGTGACTTCTTTATCCTCCTGGTGACTTCTTGATCGTCTTTGTGATTATTGATTTGCCAAGAAGCTTATTTATCGGCCAAGTCCAATCCTGATCACACTAGTGACTTCTTGATCATCTTTGCAATTCCTGATTTTCGTAGTTATTTCATGTTCGTCCTATTGACTTTCTGGTAGTATAAGTTAATTTTTTTTCGTACTTTTGACTTCTATCTTCCTCCCATGGACTTCTTTATCCTCACACAGACATCTTGATCTTCCAAGTGATTCATGATCGTCTTAGTCACTTTTTGATCCTCCTAGTGGCTTCATGGTGTTTCTTGTTATTCAAGATCGTCCCAGTGACTTCTTTATCCTCCTGGTGACTTCTTGATCGTCTTTGTGATTATTGATTTGCCAAGAAGCTTATTTATCGGCCAAGTCCAATCCTGATCACACTAGTGACTTCTTGATCATCTTTGCAATTCCTGATTTTCGTAGTTATTTCATGTTCGTCCTATTGACTTTCTGGTAGTATAAGTTAATTTTTTTTCGTACTTTTGACTTCTATCTCCTCCCATGGACTTCTTTATCCTCACACAGACATCTTGATCTTCCAAGTGATTCATGATCGTCTTAGTCACTTTTTGATCCTCCTAGTGGCTTCATGGTGTTTCTTGTTATTCAAGATCGTCCCAGTGACTTCTTTATCCTCCTGGTGACTTCTTGATCGTCTTTGTGATTATTGATTTGCCAAGAAGCTTATTTATCGGCCAAGTCCAATCCTGATCACACTAGTGACTTCTTGATCATCTTTGCAATTCCTGATTTTCGTAGTTATTTCATGTTCGTCCTATTGACTTTCTGGTAGTATAAGTTAATTTTTTTTCGTACTTTTGACTTCTATCTTCTCCCATGGACTTCTTTATCCTCACACAGACATCTTGATCTTCCAAGTGATTCATGATCGTCTTAGTCACTTTTTGATCCTCCTAGTGGCTTCATGGTGTTTCTTGTTATTCAAGATCGTCCCAGTGACTTCTTTATCCTCCTGGTGACTTCTTGATCGTCTTTGTGATTATTGATTTGCCAAGAAGCTTATTTATCGGCCAAGTCCAATCCTGATCACACTAGTGACTTCTTGATCATCTTAGCAATTCCTGATTTTCGTAGTTATTTCATGTTCGTCCTATTGACTTTCTGGTAGTATAAGTTAATTTTTTTTCGTACTTTTGACTTCTATCTCCTCCCATGGACTTCTTTATCCTCACACAGACATCTTGATCTTCCAAGTGATTCATGATCGTCTTAGTCACTTTTTGATCCTCCTAGTGGCTTCATGGTGTTTCTTGTTATTCAAGATCGTCCCAGTGACTTCTTTATCCTCCTGGTGACTTCTTGATCGTCTTTGTGATTATTGATTTGCCAAGAAGCTTATTTATCGGCCAAGTCCAATCCTGATCACACTAGTGACTTCTTGATCATCTTAGCAATTCCTGATTTTCGTAGTTATTTCATGTTCGTCCTATTGACTTTCTGGTAGTATAAGTTAATTTTTTTTCGTACTTTTGACTTCTATCTCCTCCCATGGACTTCTTTATCCTCACACAGACATCTTGATCTTCCAAGTGATTCATGATCGTCTTAGTCACTTTTTGATCCTCCTAGTGGCTTCATGGTGTTTCTTGTTATTCAAGATCGTCCCAGTGACTTCTTTATCCTCCTGGTGACTTCTTGATCGTCTTTGTGATTATTGATTTGCCAAGAAGCTTATTTATCGGCCAAGTCCAATCCTGATCACACTAGTGACTTCTTGATCATCTTTGCAATTCCTGATTTTCGTAGTTATTTCATGTTCGTCCTATTGACTTTCTGGTAGTATAAGTTAATTTTTTTCGTACTTTTGACTTCTATCTTCCTCCCATGGACTTCTTTATCCTCACACAGACATCTTGATCTTCCAAGTGATTCATGATCGTCTTAGTCACTTTTTGATCCTCCTAGTGGCTTCATGGTGTTTCTTGTTATTCAAGATCGTCCCAGTGACTTCTTTATCCTCCTGGTGACTTCTTGATCGTCTTTGTGATTATTGATTTGCCAAGAAGCTTATTTATCGGCCAAGTCCAATCCTGATCACACTAGTGACTTCTTGATCATCTTTGCAATTCCTGATTTTCGTAGTTATTTCATGTTCGTCCTATTGACTTTCTGGTAGTATAAGTTAATTTTTTTTCGTACTTTTGACTTCTATCTCCTCCCATGGACTTCTTTATCCTCACACAGACATCTTGATCTTCCAAGTGATTCATGATCGTCTTAGTCACTTTTTGATCCTCCTAGTGGCTTCATGGTGTTTCTTGTTATTCAAGATCGTCCCAGTGACTTCTTTATCCTCCTGGTGACTTCTTGATCGTCTTTGTGATTATTGATTTGCCAAGAAGCTTATTTATCGGCCAAGTCCAATCCTGATCACACTAGTGACTTCTTGATCATCTTTGCAATTCCTGATTTTCGTAGTTATTTCATGTTCGTCCTATTGACTTTCTGGTAGTATAAGTTAATTTTTTTTCGTACTTTTGACTTCTATCTCCTCCCATGGACTTCTTTATCCTCACACAGACATCTTGATCTTCCAAGTGATTCATGATCGTCTTAGTCACTTTTTGATCCTCCTAGTGGCTTCATGGTGTTTCTTGTTATTCAAGATCGTCCCAGTGACTTCTTTATCCTCCTGGTGACTTCTTGATCGTCTTTGTGATTATTGATTTGCCAAGAAGCTTATTTATCGGCCAAGTCCAATCCTGATCACACTAGTGACTTCTTGATCATCTTTGCAATTCCTGATTTTCGTAGTTATTTCATGTTCGTCCTATTGACTTTCTGGTAGTATAAGTTAATTTTTTTTCGTACTTTTGACTTCTATCTCCTCCCATGGACTTCTTTATCCTCACACAGACATCTTGATCTTCCAAGTGATTCATGATCGTCTTAGTCACTTTTTGATCCTCCTAGTGGCTTCATGGTGTTTCTTGTTATTCAAGATCGTCCCAGTGACTTCTTTATCCTCCTGGTGACTTCTTGATCGTCTTTGTGATTATTGATTTGCCAAGAAGCTTATTTATCGGCCAAGTCCAATCCTGATCACACTAGTGACTTCTTGATCATCTTAGCAATTCCTGATTTTCGTAGTTATTTCATGTTCGTCCTATTGACTTTCTGGTAGTATAAGTTAATTTTTTTTCGTACTTTTGACTTCTATCTTCCTCCCATGGACTTCTTTATCCTCACACAGACATCTTGATCTTCCAAGTGATTCATGATCGTCTTAGTCACTTTTTGATCCTCCTAGTGGCTTCATGGTGTTTCTTGTTATTCAAGATCGTCCCAGTGACTTCTTTATCCTCCTGGTGACTTCTTGATCGTCTTTGTGATTATTGATTTGCCAAGAAGCTTATTTATCGGCCAAGTCCAATCCTGATCACACTAGTGACTTCTTGATCATCTTTGCAATTCCTGATTTTCGTAGTTATTTCATGTTCGTCCTATTGACTTTCTGGTAGTATAAGTTAATTTTTTTTCGTACTTTTGACTTCTATCTCTCCCATGGACTTCTTTATCCTCACACAGACATCTTGATCTTCCAAGTGATTCATGATCGTCTTAGTCACTTTTTGATCCTCCTAGTGGCTTCATGGTGTTTCTTGTTATTCAAGATCGTCCCAGTGACTTCTTTATCCTCCTGGTGACTTCTTGATCGTCTTTGTGATTATTGATTTGCCAAGAAGCTTATTTATCGGCCAAGTCCAATCCTGATCACACTAGTGACTTCTTGATCATCTTTGCAATTCCTGATTTTCGTAGTTATTTCATGTTCGTCCTATTGACTTTCTGGTAGTATAAGTTAATTTTTTTTCGTACTTTTGACTTCTATCTTCTCCCATGGACTTCTTTATCCTCACACAGACATCTTGATCTTCCAAGTGATTCATGATCGTCTTAGTCACTTTTTGATCCTCCTAGTGGCTTCATGGTGTTTCTTGTTATTCAAGATCGTCCCAGTGACTTCTTTATCCTCCTGGTGACTTCTTGATCGTCTTTGTGATTATTGATTTGCCAAGAAGCTTATTTATCGGCCAAGTCCAATCCTGATCACACTAGTGACTTCTTGATCATCTTTGCAATTCCTGATTTTCGTAGTTATTTCATGTTCGTCCTATTGACTTTCTGGTAGTATAAGTTAATTTTTTTTCGTACTTTTGACTTCTATCTCCTCCCATGGACTTCTTTATCCTCACACAGACATCTTGATCTTCCAAGTGATTCATGATCGTCTTAGTCACTTTTTGATCCTCCTAGTGGCTTCATGGTGTTTCTTGTTATTCAAGATCGTCCCAGTGACTTCTTTATCCTCCTGGTGACTTCTTGATCGTCTTTGTGATTATTGATTTGCCAAGAAGCTTATTTATCGGCCAAGTCCAATCCTGATCACACTAGTGACTTCTTGATCATCTTAGCAATTCCTGATTTGCATAGCTATTTCATGTTCGTCCTATTGACTTTCTGGTAGTATAAGTGAATTTTTTTTCGTACTTTTGACTTCTATCTCCTCCCATGGACTTCTTTATCCTCACACAGAATCTTGATCTTCCAAGTGATTCATGATCGTCTTAGTCACTTTTTGATCCTCCTAGTGGCTTCATGGTGTTTCTTGTTATTCAAGATCGTCCCAGTGACTTCTTTATCCTCCTGGTGACTTCTTGATCGTCTTTGTGATTATTGATTTGCCAAGAAGCTTATTTATCGGCCAAGTCCAATCCTGATCACACTAGTGACTTCTTGATCATCTTAGCAATTCCTGATTTTCGTAGTTATTTCATGTTCGTCCTATTGACTTTCTGGTAGTATAAGTTAATTTTTTTTCGTACTTTTGACTTCTATCTCCTCCCATGGACTTCTTTATCCTCACACAGACATCTTGATCTTCCAAGTGATTCATGATCGTCTTAGTCACTTTTTGATCCTCCTAGTGGCTTCATGGTGTTTCTTGTTATTCAAGATCGTCCCAGTGACTTCTTTATCCTCCTGGTGACTTCTTGATCGTCTTTGTGATTATTGATTTGCCAAGAAGCTTATTTATCGGCCAAGTCCAATCCTGATCACACTAGTGACTTCTTGATCATCTTAGCAATTCCTGATTTTCGTAGTTATTTCATGTTCGTCCTATTGACTTTCTGGTAGTATAAGTTAATTTTTTTTCGTACTTTTGACTTCTATCTTCCTCCCATGGACTTCTTTATCCTCACACAGACATCTTGATCTTCCAAGTGATTCATGATCGTCTTAGTCACTTTTTGATCCTCCTAGTGGCTTCATGGTGTTTCTTGTTATTCAAGATCGTCCCAGTGACTTCTTTATCCTCCTGGTGACTTCTTGATCGTCTTTGTGATTATTGATTTGCCAAGAAGCTTATTTATCGGCCAAGTCCAATCCTGATCACACTAGTGACTTCTTGATCATCTTTGCAATTCCTGATTTTCGTAGTTATTTCATGTTCGTCCTATTGACTTTCTGGTAGTATAAGTTAATTTTTTTTCGTACTTTTGACTTCTATCTCCTCCCATGGACTTCTTTATCCTCACACAGACATCTTGATCTTCCAAGTGATTCATGATCGTCTTAGTCACTTTTGATCCTCCTAGTGGCTTCATGGTGTTTCTTGTTATTCAAGATCGTCCCAGTGACTTCTTTATCCTCCTGGTGACTTCTTGATCGTCTTTGTGATTATTGATTTGCCAAGAAGCTTATTTATCGGCCAAGTCCAATCCTGATCACACTAGTGACTTCTTGATCATCTTTGCAATTCCTGATTTTCGTAGTTATTTCATGTTCGTCCTATTGACTTTCTGGTAGTATAAGTTAATTTTTTTTCGTACTTTTGACTTCTATCTTCTCCCATGGACTTCTTTATCCTCACACAGACATCTTGATCTTCCAAGTGATTCATGATCGTCTTAGTCACTTTTTGATCCTCCTAGTGGCTTCATGGTGTTTCTTGTTATTCAAGATCGTCCCAGTGACTTCTTTATCCTCCTGGTGACTTCTTGATCGTCTTTGTGATTATTGATTTGCCAAGAAGCTTATTTATCGGCCAAGTCCAATCCTGATCACACTAGTGACTTCTTGATCATCTTTGCAATTCCTGATTTTCGTAGTTATTTCATGTTCGTCCTATTGACTTTCTGGTAGTATAAGTTAATTTTTTTTCGTACTTTTGACTTCTATCTTCCTCCCATGGACTTCTTTATCCTCACACAGACATCTTGATCTTCCAAGTGATTCATGATCGTCTTAGTCACTTTTTGATCCTCCTAGTGGCTTCATGGTGTTTCTTGTTATTCAAGATCGTCCCAGTGACTTCTTTATCCTCCTGGTGACTTCTTGATCGTCTTTGTGATTATTGATTTGCCAAGAAGCTTATTTATCGGCCAAGTCCAATCCTGATCACACTAGTGACTTCTTGATCATCTTTGCAATTCCTGATTTTCGTAGTTATTTCATGTTCGTCCTATTGACTTTCTGGTAGTATAAGTTAATTTTTTTTCGTACTTTTGACTTCTATCTCCTCCCATGGACTTCTTTATCCTCACACAGACATCTTGATCTTCCAAGTGATTCATGATCGTCTTAGTCACTTTTTGATCCTCCTAGTGGCTTCATGGTGTTTCTTGTTATTCAAGATCGTCCCAGTGACTTCTTTATCCTCCTGGTGACTTCTTGATCGTCTTTGTGATTATTGATTTGCCAAGAAGCTTATTTATCGGCCAAGTCCAATCCTGATCACACTAGTGACTTCTTGATCATCTTAGCAATTCCTGATTTTCGTAGTTATTTCATGTTCGTCCTATTGACTTTCTGGTAGTATAAGTTAATTTTTTTTCGTACTTTTGACTTCTATCTCCTCCCATGGACTTCTTTATCCTCACACAGACATCTTGATCTTCCAAGTGATTCATGATCGTCTTAGTCACTTTTTGATCCTCCTAGTGGCTTCATGGTGTTTCTTGTTATTCAAGATCGTCCCAGTGACTTCTTTATCCTCCTGGTGACTTCTTGATCGTCTTTGTGATTATTGATTTGCCAAGAAGCTTATTTATCGGCCAAGTCCAATCCTGATCACACTAGTGACTTCTTGATCATCTTAGCAATTCCTGATTTTCGTAGTTATTTCATGTTCGTCCTATTGACTTTCTGGTAGTATAAGTTAATTTTTTTTCGTACTTTTGACTTCTATCTTCTCCCATGGACTTCTTTATCCTCACACAGACATCTTGATCTTCCAAGTGATTCATGATCGTCTTAGTCACTTTTTGATCCTCCTAGTGGCTTCATGGTGTTTCTTGTTATTCAAGATCGTCCCAGTGACTTCTTTATCCTCCTGGTGACTTCTTGATCGTCTTTGTGATTATTGATTTGCCAAGAAGCTTATTTATCGGCCAAGTCCAATCCTGATCACACTAGTGACTTCTTGATCATCTTTGCAATTCCTGATTTTCGTAGTTATTTCATGTTCGTCCTATTGACTTTCTGGTAGTATAAGTTAATTTTTTTTCGTACTTTTGACTTCTATCTCCTCCCATGGACTTCTTTATCCTCACACAGACATCTTGATCTTCCAAGTGATTCATGATCGTCTTAGTCACTTTTTGATCCTCCTAGTGGCTTCATGGTGTTTCTTGTTATTCAAGATCGTCCCAGTGACTTCTTTATCCTCCTGGTGACTTCTTGATCGTCTTTGTGATTATTGATTTGCCAAGAAGCTTATTTATCGGCCAAGTCCAATCCTGATCACACTAGTGACTTCTTGATCATCTTTGCAATTCCTGATTTTCGTAGTTATTTCATGTTCGTCCTATTGACTTTCTGGTAGTATAAGTTAATTTTTTTTCGTACTTTTGACTTCTATCTCCTCCCATGGACTTCTTTATCCTCACACAGACATCTTGATCTTCCAAGTGATTCATGATCGTCTTAGTCACTTTTTGATCCTCCTTAGTGGCTTCATGGTGTTTCTTGTTATTCAAGATCGTCCCAGTGACTTCTTTATCCTCCTGGTGACTTCTTGATCGTCTTTGTGATTATTGATTTGCCAAGAAGCTTATTTATCGGCCAAGTCCAATCCTGATCACACTAGTGACTTCTTGATCATCTTAGCAATTCCTGATTTTCGTAGTTATTTCATGTTCGTCCTATTGACTTTCTGGTAGTATAAGTTAATTTTTTTTCGTACTTTTGACTTCTATCTCCTCCCATGGACTTCTTTATCCTCACACAGACATCTTGATCTTCCAAGTGATTCATGATCGTCTTAGTCACTTTTTGATCCTCCTAGTGGCTTCATGGTGTTTCTTGTTATTCAAGATCGTCCCAGTGACTTCTTTATCCTCCTGGTGACTTCTTGATCGTCTTTGTGATTATTGATTTGCCAAGAAGCTTATTTATCGGCCAAGTCCAATCCTGATCACACTAGTGACTTCTTGATCATCTTTGCAATTCCTGATTTTCGTAGTTATTTCATGTTCGTCCTATTGACTTTCTGGTAGTATAAGTTAATTTTTTTTCGTACTTTTGACTTCTATCTTCCTCCCATGGACTTCTTTATCCTCACACAGACATCTTGATCTTCCAAGTGATTCATGATCGTCTTAGTCACTTTTTGATCCTCCTAGTGGCTTCATGGTGTTTCTTGTTATTCAAGATCGTCCCAGTGACTTCTTTATCCTCCTGGTGACTTCTTGATCGTCTTTGTGATTATTGATTTGCCAAGAAGCTTATTTATCGGCCAAGTCCAATCCTGATCACACTAGTGACTTCTTGATCATCTTTGCAATTCCTGATTTTCGTAGTTATTTCATGTTCGTCCTATTGACTTTCTGGTAGTATAAGTTAATTTTTTTTCGTACTTTTGACTTCTATCTTCCTCCCATGGACTTCTTTATCCTCACACAGACATCTTGATCTTCCAAGTGATTCATGATCGTCTTAGTCACTTTTTGATCCTCCTAGTGGCTTCATGGTGTTTCTTGTTATTCAAGATCGTCCCAGTGACTTCTTTATCCTCCTGGTGACTTCTTGATCGTCTTTGTGATTATTGATTTGCCAAGAAGCTTATTTATCGGCCAAGTCCAATCCTGATCACACTAGTGACTTCTTGATCATCTTTGCAATTCCTGATTTTCGTAGTTATTTCATGTTCGTCCTATTGACTTTCTGGTAGTATAAGTTAATTTTTTTTCGTACTTTTGACTTCTATCTCTCCCATGGACTTCTTTATCCTCACACAGACATCTTGATCTTCCAAGTGATTCATGATCGTCTTAGTCACTTTTTGATCCTCCTAGTGGCTTCATGGTGTTTCTTGTTATTCAAGATCGTCCCAGTGACTTCTTTATCCTCCTGGTGACTTCTTGATCGTCTTTGTGATTATTGATTTGCCAAGAAGCTTATTTATCGGCCAAGTCCAATCCTGATCACACTAGTGACTTCTTGATCATCTTAGCAATTCCTGATTTTCGTAGTTATTTCATGTTCGTCCTATTGACTTTCTGGTAGTATAAGTTAATTTTTTTTCGTACTTTTGACTTCTATCTCCTCCCATGGACTTCTTTATCCTCACACAGACATCTTGATCTTCCAAGTGATTCATGATCGTCTTAGTCACTTTTTGATCCTCCTAGTGGCTTCATGGTGTTTCTTGTTATTCAAGATCGTCCCAGTGACTTCTTTATCCTCCTGGTGACTTCTTGATCGTCTTTGTGATTATTGATTTGCCAAGAAGCTTATTTATCGGCCAAGTCCAATCCTGATCACACTAGTGACTTCTTGATCATCTTAGCAATTCCTGATTTTCGTAGTTATTTCATGTTCGTCCTATTGACTTTCTGGTAGTATAAGTTAATTTTTTTTCGTACTTTTGACTTCTATCTTCTCCCATGGACTTCTTTATCCTCACACAGACATCTTGATCTTCCAAGTGATTCATGATCGTCTTAGTCACTTTTTGATCCTCCTAGTGGCTTCATGGTGTTTCTTGTTATTCAAGATCGTCCCAGTGACTTCTTTATCCTCCTGGTGACTTCTTGATCGTCTTTGTGATTATTGATTTGCCAAGAAGCTTATTTATCGGCCAAGTCCAATCCTGATCACACTAGTGACTTCTTGATCATCTTAGTAATTCCTGATTTTCGTAGTTATTTCATGTTCGTCCTATTGACTTTCTGGTAGTATAAGTTAATTTTTTTTCGTACTTTTGACTTCTATCTCCTCCCATGGACTTCTTTATCCTCACACAGACATCTTGATCTTCCAAGTGATTCATGATCGTCTTAGTCACTTTTTGATCCTCCTAGTGGCTTCATGGTGTTTCTTGTTATTCAAGATCGTCCCAGTGACTTCTTTATCCTCCTGGTGACTTCTTGATCGTCTTTGTGATTATTGATTTGCCAAGAAGCTTATTTATCGGCCAAGTCCAATCCTGATCACACTAGTGACTTCTTGATCATCTTTGCAATTCCTGATTTTCGTAGTTATTTCATGTTCGTCCTATTGACTTTCTGGTAGTATAAGTTAATTTTTTTTCGTACTTTTGACTTCTATCTTCTCCCATGGACTTCTTTATCCTCACACAGACATCTTGATCTTCCAAGTGATTCATGATCGTCTTAGTCACTTTTTGATCCTCCTAGTGGCTTCATGGTGTTTCTTGTTATTCAAGATCGTCCCAGTGACTTCTTTATCCTCCTGGTGACTTCTTGATCGTCTTTGTGATTATTGATTTGCCAAGAAGCTTATTTATCGGCCAAGTCCAATCCTGATCACACTAGTGACTTCTTGATCATCTTTGCAATTCCTGATTTTCGTAGTTATTTCATGTTCGTCCTATTGACTTTCTGGTAGTATAAGTTAATTTTTTTTCGTACTTTTGACTTCTATCTCCTCCCATGGACTTCTTTATCCTCACACAGACATCTTGATCTTCCAAGTGATTCATGATCGTCTTAGTCACTTTTTGATCCTCCTAGTGGCTTCATGGTGTTTCTTGTTATTCAAGATCGTCCCAGTGACTTCTTTATCCTCCTGGTGACTTCTTGATCGTCTTTGTGATTATTGATTTGCCAAGAAGCTTATTTATCGGCCAAGTCCAATCCTGATCACACTAGTGACTTCTTGATCATCTTTGCAATTCCTGATTTTCGTAGTTATTTCATGTTCGTCCTATTGACTTTCTGGTAGTATAAGTTAATTTTTTTTCGTACTTTTGACTTCTATCTTCTCCCATGGACTTCTTTATCCTCACACAGACATCTTGATCTTCCAAGTGATTCATGATCGTCTTAGTCACTTTTTGATCCTCCTAGTGGCTTCATGGTGTTTCTTGTTATTCAAGATCGTCCCAGTGACTTCTTTATCCTCCTGGTGACTTCTTGATCGTCTTTGTGATTATTGATTTGCCAAGAAGCTTATTTATCGGCCAAGTCAAATCCTGATCACACTAGTGACTTCTTGATCATCTTAGCAATTCCTGATTTTCGTAGTTATTTCATGTTCGTCCTATTGACTTTCTGGTAGTATAAGTTAATTTTTTTTCGTACTTTTGACTTCTATCTTCTCCCATGGACTTCTTTATCCTCACACAGACATCTTGATCTTCCAAGTGATTCATGATCGTCTTAGTCACTTTTTGATCCTCCTAGTGGCTTCATGGTGTTTCTTGTTATTCAAGATCGTCCCAGTGACTTCTTTATCCTCCTGGTGACTTCTTGATCGTCTTTGTGATTATTGATTTGCCAAGAAGCTTATTTATCGGCCAAGTCCAATCCTGATCACACTAGTGACTTCTTGATCATCTTTGCAATTCCTGATTTTCGTAGTTATTTCATGTTCGTCCTATTGACTTTCTGGTAGTATAAGTTAATTTTTTTTCGTACTTTTGACTTCTATCTCCTCCCATGGACTTCTTTATCCTCACACAGACATCTTGATCTTCCAAGTGATTCATGATCGTCTTAGTCACTTTTTGATCCTCCTAGTGGCTTCATGGTGTTTCTTGTTATTCAAGATCGTCCCAGTGACTTCTTTATCCTCCTGGTGACTTCTTGATCGTCTTTGTGATTATTGATTTGCCAAGAAGCTTATTTATCGGCCAAGTCCAATCCTGATCACACTAGTGACTTCTTGATCATCTTTGCAATTCCTGATTTTCGTAGTTATTTCATGTTCGTCCTATTGACTTTCTGGTAGTATAAGTTAATTTTTTTTCGTACTTTTGACTTCTATCTCTCCCATGGACTTCTTTATCCTCACACAGACATCTTGATCTTCCAAGTGATTCATGATCGTCTTAGTCACTTTTTGATCCTCCTAGTGGCTTCATGGTGTTTCTTGTTATTCAAGATCGTCCCAGTGACTTCTTTATCCTCCTGGTGACTTCTTGATCGTCTTTGTGATTATTGATTTGCCAAGAAG
>JAILYF010000412.1:0-34311 GCA_025491095.1 Brachionus asplanchnoidis | reverse complement strand
ATTTCTCTCAAAATAATAATTTTCGCAAAATTCACGATCATTTTTTGTCATATGAACGAATTCTGATTAAATATTATTTTTTTTCAAAATTACGGTCGAATTTTTAATTGAAAACATGTGTTTTTTGGCAATATACGAAAGAAGAATCAATCAAATTGTATAAAAAATTTTAAACTACCCTAAAAAAAGATCAGTTTCTCTCAAAATAATATTTTCCGCAAAGTTCAAGATCATTTTTTCCCATATAAGACGATTTCCGATTAAATTAGAATTTTTTTCAAAATTACCGTCGATTTTAAAATTGAAAAATGGTTGTTTTTTTATAGCAATATTCGAAATAAAATCAATCAATTTGTATAAATAATTAATTTACCTTAAAAAAAGATCATTTCTCTCAAAATATAATATTTGTCCGCAAAATTCAAGATCATTTTTGTCATATTAAGAACGAATTCTGATTAATATATATTTTTTTCAAATTACGGTCGAATTTTTAATTGACAAAATGTTGTTTTTTGGCAATATACGAAAGAAGATCAATCAAATTGTATAAAAAATTAATTTTTACCCTAAAAAAAGATCAGTTTCTCTCAAAAAATAATTTTCGCAAAGTTCAAGATCATTTTTTCCCTATAAGAACGATTTCCGATTAAATTAGTATTTTTTTTTCAAAATCCGTCGATTTTAAATTGAAAAATGTTGTTTTTTATAGCAATTTCGAAATAAACAATCATCAATTTGTATTAATTATTTACCCTTAAAAAAAATCAATTTCTCTCAAAATATAATTTTCGCAAAATTCAAGATCATTTTTTCTCATATAGAACGAATTCTGATTAATATGTATTTTTTTTCAAAATTACGTCGATTTTTTAATTGAAAATGTTGTTTTTGGCAATTACGAAATAAGATCAATCAATTGTATAAAAAATTAATTTTTACCCTAAAAAAAGATCATTTCTCTCAAAAAAATAATTTCGCAAGTTCAGATCATTTTTTTCCATATAAGAACGATTTTCCGATTAAATTATAATTTTTTCAAATTACCGTCGATTTTAAAAATTGAAAAATGTTGTTTTTTTTATAGCAATATTCGAAATAAAAATCATCAATTGTATAATTTAATTTCCTTAAAAAAGATCAATTTCTCTCAAAATAATAATTTCCCGCAAAATTCAAGATCATTTTTGTCATATTAAGAACGAATTCTGATTAATGTATTTTTTTCAAATTACGTCGAATTTTTAATTGAAAAATGTTGTTTTTTGGCAATATACGAAAAGAACAATCAATTGTATAAAAAATTAATTTTACCTAAAAAAAGATCATTTTCTCAAAAATAATAATTTTCGCAAAGTTCAAGATCATTTTTTCCATATAAGAACGATTCCGATTAAATTAGATTTTTTTTTCAAAATTACCGTCGATTTTAAAATTGAAAATGTTGTTTTTTTAATAGCATATTCGAAATAAAATCATCATTTGTATAAATATTAATTTACCCTTAAAGATCAATTTCTCTCAAAAATACTAATTTTCGCAAAATTCAAGATCATTTTTGTCATATTAAGAACGATTCTGATTAAATGTATTTTTTTTCAAAATTACGGTCGATTTTTAATTGAAAAAGTTGTTTTTTGGCAATATACGAAAGAAGAGTCAATCAAATTGTATAAAAAATTAATTTTACCCTAAAAAAAGATCAGTTTCTCTCAAAAAATAATAATTTTCGCAAAGTTCAAGATCATTTTTTCCATATAAGAACGTTTCCGATTAAATAGAATTTTTTTTCAAAATTACCGTCGATTTTAAAATTGAAAAATGTTGTTTTTTATAGCAATATTCGAAATAAAAATCAATCAATTTGTATAAATAATTAATTTACCTTAAAATAAAGATCAATTTCTCTCAAAATAATAATTTTCGCAAAATTCAAGATCATTTTTGTCATATTAAGAACGAATTCTGATTAAATATGTATTTTTTTTCAAAATTACGGTCGAATTTTTAATTGAAAAATGTTTGTTTTTGGCAATATACGAAAGAAGAATCAATCAAATTGTATAAAAAATTAATTTTACCCTAAAAAAGATCAGTTTCTCTCAAAAATAATAATTTTCGCAAAGTTCAAGATCATTTTTTTCCATATAAGAACGATTTCCGATTAAATTAGTAATTTTTTTCAAAATTACCGTCGATTTAAAATTGAAAATGTTGTTTTTTTTATAGCAATATTCGAAATAAAATCAATCAATTTGTATAAATAATTAATTTACCTTAAAAAAGATCAATTTCTCCTCAAAAATAAGAATTTTCGCAAATTCAAGATCATTTTTGTCATATTAAGAACGAATTCTGATTAAATAGTATTTTTTTTCAAATACGGTCGAATTTTTAATTGACAAATGTTGTTTTTGGCAATATACGAAAGAAGAGTCAATCAAATTGTATATAAAAAATTATTTTACCCTAAAAAAAGATCAGTTTCTCTCAAAATAATAATTTTCGCAAAGTTCAAGATCATTTTTTCCATATAAGAACAATTTCCGATTAAATTAGAATTTTTTTCAAAATTACCGTCGATTTTTAAATTGAAAAAATGTTGTTTTTTTATAGCAATATTCGAAAATAAAAATCAATCAATTTGTATAAATAATTAATTTATACCTTAAAAAAAGATCAATTTCCTCTCAAAATAATAATTTTCGCAAAGATTCAAGATCATTTTTGTCATATAAGAACGATTCTGATTAAATATGTATTTTTTTTCAAAATTACGGTCGAATTTTTAATTGAAAAATGTTGTTTTTTTGGCAATATACGAAAGAAGAGTCAATCAAATTGTATAAAAATTAATTTTACCCTAAAAAAAGATCAGTTTCTCTCAAAAATAATAATTTTCGCAAAGTTCAAGATCATTTTTTCCATATAAGAACGATTTCCGATTAAATTAGTATTTTTTTCAAAATAACCGTCGATTTTAAAATTGAAAAATGTTGTTTTTTTATAGCAATATTCGAAATAAAAATCAATCAATTTGTATAAATAATTAATTTACCCTAAAAAAAGATCAGTTTCTCTCAAAAATAATAATTTTCGCAAAATTCAAGATCATTTTTGTCCATATTAGAACGATTCTGATTAAATATGTATTTTTTTCAAAATTACGGTCGAATTTTTAATTGAAAAATGTTGTTTTTTGGCAATATACGAAAGAAAGAGTCAATCAAATTGTATAAAAAATTAATTTTAACCCTAAAAAAGATCAGTTTTCTCTCAAAAATAATAATTTTCGCAAAGTTCAAGATCATTTTTTCCATATAAGAACGATTTCCGATTAAATTAGTATTTTTTCAAAATTACCGTCGATTTTAAAATTGAAAAATGTTGTTTTTTTATAGCAATATTCGAAATAAAAATCAATCAATTTGTATAAATAATTAATTTACCTTAAAAAAAGATCAATTTCTCTCAAAAATAATAATTTTCGCAAAATTCAAGATCATTTTTGTCATATTAAGAACGAATTCTGATTAAATATGTATTTTTTTCAAAATTACGGTCGAATTTTTAATTGAAAAATGTTGTTTTTTGGCAATATACGAAAGAAGAATCAATCAAATTGTATAAAAAATTAATTTTACCCTAAAAAAAGATCAGTTTCTCTCAAAAATAATAATTTTCCGCAAAGTTCAAGATCATTTTTTTCCATATAAGAACGATTTCCGATTAAATTAGTATTTTTTTTCAAAATTACCGTCGATTTTAATTGAAAAATGTTGTTTTTTTATAGCAATATCGAAATAAAAACAACAATTGTATAAAATTAATTTTACCCTAAAAAATCAGTTTCTCTCAAAATAATTTTTCGCAAGTTCAAGATCATTTTTTCCATATAAGAACGATTCCGATTAATATTATTTTTTTTTCAAAATTACCGTCGATTTTAATTGAAAAATGTTGTTTTTTTATAGCAATATTCGAAATAAAAATCAATCAATTTGTATAAAAAATATTTACCTTAAAAAAGATCAATTTCTCTCAAAAAAATATTTTCGCAAATTCAAGATCATTTTTGTCATATGAACGAATTTGATTAAATTGTATTTTTTTTCAAAATTACCGGTCGATTTTTAATTGAAAAATGTTGTTTTTTGGCAATATTCGAAAGAATCAATCAAATTGTATAAAAATTAATTTTAACCTAAAAAAAGATCAGTTCTCTCAAAATATAATTTTCGCAAAGTTCAAGATCATTTTTCCATATAAGAACGATTTCCGATTAAAATTATTTTTTTCAAAATTACCGTCGATTTTAATTGAAAAATGTTGTTTTTTGCAATAGAAAAAATCAATCAATTTGTATAAAAATTAATTTACCTTAAAAAAATCAATTTCTCTCAAAATAATAATTTTCGCAAAATTCAAGATCATTTTTGTCATAAGAACGATTCTGATTAAATATGTATTTTTTTCAAAATTACGGTCGAATTTTTAATTGAAAAATGTTGTTTTTTTGGCATATACGAAAGAAGAATCAATCAAATTGTATAAAAAATTAATTTTACCCTAAAAAAGATCAGTTTCTCTCAAAATAATATTTTCCGCAAAGTTCAGATCATTTTTTCCATATGACGATTTCCGATTAAATTAGAATTTTTTTTCAAAATTACCGTCGATTTTAAAATTGAAAAATGTTGTTTTTTATAGCAATATTCGAAATAAAAATCAATCAATTTGTATAATAATTAATTTACCTTAAAATAAGATCAATTTCTCTCAAAAATAATAACTTTTCGCAAAATTCAAGATCATTTTTGTCATATAAGAACGACTTCTGATTAAATATGTATTTTTTTCAAATTAAGGTCGAATTTTAATTGAAAAATGTTGTTTTTTGGCAATATCCGAAAGAAGAATCAATCAAATTGTATAAAAATTAATTTTACCCTAAAAAAAGATCAGTTTCTATCAAAACTAATAATTTTCGCAAAGTTCAAGATCATTTTTTCCTATAAGAACGATTTCCGATTAAATTAGAATTTTTTTTTAAAATTACCGTCGATTTTAAAATTGAAAATGTTGTTTTTTTATAGCAATATTCGAAATAAAAATCAATCAATTTGTATAATAATTAATTTACCTTAAAAAAAGATCAATTTCTCTCAAAAATAATAATTTTCGCAAAATTCAAGATCATTTTTGTCATATTAAGAACGAATTCTGATTAAATATGTATTTTTTTCAAAATTACGGTCGAATTTTTAATTGAAAAATGTTGTTTTTTGGCAATATACGAAAGAAGAGTCAATCAAATTGTATAAAAAATTAATTTTACCCTAAAAAAGATCAGTTTCTCTCAAAAATAATAATTTTCCGCAAAGTTCAAGATCATTTTTTCCATATAAGAACGATTTCCGATTAAATTAGTATTTTTTTTCAAAATTAACCGTCGATTTTAAAATTGAAAAATGTTGTTTTTTTATAGCAATATTCGAAATGAAAAATCAATCAATTTGTATAAATAATTAATTTACCTTAAAAAAAGATCAAGTTTCTCTCAAAATAATAATTTTCGCAAAGTTCAAGATCATTTTTGTCCATATTAAGAACGATTCTGATTAATATTAATTTTTTTTCAAAATTACCGGTCGGATTTTAAATTGAAAAAATGTTGTTTTTTATAGCAATATTACGAAAGAAGAATCAATCAATTGTATAAAATAATTAATTTACCTTAAAAAAAGATCATTTCTCTCAAAAATAATAATTTTCGCAAAGTTCAAGATCATTTTTTCCATATAAGAACGATTTCCGATTAAATTAGAATTTTTTCAAAATTACCGTCGATTTTAAAATTGAAAAATGTTGTTTTTTTATAGCAATATCGAAATAAAAATCAATCAATTTGTATAAATAATTAATTTACCTTAAAAAAAGATCAATTTCTCTCAAAATAATAATTTTCCGCAAAATTCAAGATCATTTTGTCATATTAAGAACGAATTCTGATTAAATATGTATTTTTTTTCAAAATTACGGTCGAATTTTTAATTGAAAAATGTTGTTTTTTGGCAATATACGAAAGAAGAATCAATCAAATTGTATAAAAAATTAATTTTACCCTAAAAAAGATCAGTTTCTCTCAAAAATAATAATTTTCGCAAAGTTCAAGATCATTTTTTCCATATAAGAACGATTTCCGATTAAATTAGAATTTTTTTTCAAAATTACCGTCGATTTTAAAATTGAAAAATGTTGTTTTTTTATAGCAATATTCGAAATAAAATCAATCAATTTGTATAAATAATTAATTTACCTTAAAAAAATATCAATTTCTCTCAAAAATAATAATTTTCCGCAAAATTCAAGATCATTTTTGTCATATTAAGAACGATTCTGATTAAATATGTATTTTTTTTCAAAATTACGGTCGAATTTTTAATTGAAAAATGTTGTTTTTTGGCAATATACGAAAGAAGAGTCAATCAAATTGTATAAAAAATTAATTTACCCTAAAAAAAGATAGTTTCTCTCAAAAATAATAATTTTCGCAAAAGTTCAAGATCATTTTTTCCATATAAGAACAGATTTCCAATTAAATAAGTATTTTTTTCAAAATTACCGTCGATTTTAAAACTGAAAAATGTTGTTTTTTATAGCAATATTCGAAATAAAAATCAATCAATTTGTATAAATAAGTAATTTACCTTAAAATAAAGATCAATTTCTCTCAAAAATAATAATTTTCGCAAAATTCAAGATCATTTTTGTCATATTAAGAACGAATTCTGATTAAATATGTATTTTTTTCAAAATTACGGTCGAATTTTTAATTGAAAAATGTTGTTTTTTGGCAATATACGAAAGAAGAATCAATCAAATTGTATAAAAAATTAATTTTACCCTAAAAAAAGATCAGTTTCTCTCAAAAATAATAATTTTCGCAAAGTTCAAGATCATTTTTTCCATATAAGAACAATTTCCGATTAAATTAGTATTTTTTTCAAAATTACCCGTCGATTTTAAAATTGAAAAATGTTGTTTTTTTATAGCAATATTCGAAATAAAAATCAATCAACTTGTATAAATAATTAATTTACCTTAAAAAAAGATCAATTTCTCTCAAAAATAATAATTTTCGCAAAATTCAAGATCATTTTTTGTCATATTAAGAACGAATTCTGATTAAATATGTATTTTTTTCAAAATTACGGTCGAATTTTTAATTGAAAAATGTTGTTTTTTGGCAATATACGAAAGAAGAATCAATCAAATTGTATAAAAAATTAATTTTACCCTAAAAAAAGATCAGTTTCTCTCAAAAATAATAATTTTCGCAAAGTTCAAGATCATTTTTTCCATATAAGAACGATTTCCGATTAAATTAGAATTTTTTTCAAAATTACCGTCGATTTTAAAATTGAAAAATGTTGTTTTTTTATAGCAATATTCGAAATAAAAATCAATCAATTTGTATAAATATTAATTTACCTTAAAATAAGATCAATTTCTCTCAAAAATAATAATTTTCGCAAAATTCAAGATCATTTTTGTCATATTAAGAACGAATTCTGATTAAATATGTATTTTTTTTTCAAAATTACGGTCGAATTTTTTAATTGAAAAATGTTGTTTTTTGGCAATATACGAAAGAAGAATCAATCAAATTGTATAAAAATTAATTTTACCCTAAAAAAAAGATCAGTTTCTCTCAAAAATAATAATTTTCGCAAAGTTCAAGATCATTTTTTCCATATAAGAACGATTTCCGATTAAATTAGAATTTTTTTCAAAATTACCGTCGATTTTAAAATTGAAAAATGTTGTTTTTTATAGCAATATTCGAAATAAAAATCAATCAATTTGTATAAATAATTAATTTACCTTAAAAAAGATCAATTTCTCTCAAAAATAATAATTTTCGCAAAATTCAAGATCATTTTTGTCATATTAAGAACGAATTCTGATTAATATGTATTTTTTTTCAAAATTACGGTCGAATTTTTAATTGAAAAATGTTGTTTTTTTGGCAATATACGAAAGAAGAATCAATCAAATTGTATAAAAAATTAATTTTACCCTAAAAAAAGATCAGTTTCTCTCAAAAATAATAATTTTCGCAAAGTTCAAGATCATTTTTCCATATAAGAACGATTTCCGATTAAATTAGAATTTTTTTCAAAATTACCGTCGATTTTAAAATTGAAAAATGTTGTTTTTTTATAGCAATATTCGAAATAAAAATCAATCAATTTGTATAAATAATTAATTTACCTTAAAAAATATCAATTTCTCTCAAAAATAATAATTTTCGCAAAATTCAAGATCATTTTTGTCATATTAAGAACGAATTCTGATTAAATATGTATTTTTTTTCAAAATTACGGTCGAATTTTTAATTGAAAAATGTTGTTTTTTGGCAATATACGAAAGAAGAGTCAATCAAATTGTATAAAAAATTAATTTTACCCTAAAAAAGATCAGTTTCTCTCAAAAATAATATTTTCGCAAAGTTCAAGATCATTTTTTCCATATAAGAACAATTTCCAATTAAATAAGTATTTTTTTCAAAATTACCGTCGATTTTAAAACTGAAAAATGTTGTTTTTTTATAGCAATATTCGAAATAAAAATCAATCAATTTGTATAAATAATTAATTTACCTTAAAATAAGATCAATTTCTCTCAAAAATAATAATTTTCGCAAAATTCAAGATCATTTTTGTCATATTAAGAACGAATTCTGATTAAATATGTATTTTTTTCAAAATTACGGTCGAATTTTTAATTGAAAAATGTTGTTTTTTGGCAATATACGAAAGAAGAATCAATCAAATTGTATAAAAAATTAATTTTACCCTAAAAAAAGATCAGTTTCTCTCAAAAATAATAATTTTCGCAAAGTTCAAGATCATTTTTTCCATATAAGAACGATTTCCGATTAAATTAGAATTTTTTTCAAATTACCGTCGATTTTAAAATTGAAAAATGTTGTTTTTTTATAGCAATATTCGAAATAAAAATCAATCAAATTGTATAAAAAATTAATTTTACCCTAAAAAAGATCAGTTTCTCTCAAAATAATAATTTTCGCAAAGTTCAAGATCATTTTTCCATATAAGAACGATTTCCGATTAAATTAGAATTTTTTTCAAAATTACCGTCGATTTTAAAATTGAAAAATGTTGTTTTTTTATAGCAATATTCGAAATAAAAATCAATCAATTTGTATAAATAATTAATTTACCTTAAAAAAAGATCAATTTCTCTCAAAAATAATAATTTTCGCAAAATTCAAGATCATTTTTGTCATATTAAGAACGAATTCTGATTAAATATGTATTTTTTTCAAAATTACGGTCGAATTTTTAATTGAAAAATGTTGTTTTTTGGCAATATACGAAAGAAGAGTCAATCAAATTGTATAAAAAATTAATTTTACCCTAAAAAAAGATCAGTTTCTCTCAAAAATAATAATTTTCGCAAAGTTCAAGATCATTTTTTCCATATAAGAACGATTTCCGATTAAATTAGAATTTTTTTCAAAATTACCGTCGATTTTAAAATTGAAAAAATGTTGTTTTTTTATAGCAATATTCGAAATAAAAATCAATCAATTTGTATAAATAATTAATTTACCTTAAAAAAAGATCAATTTCTCTCAAAAATAATAATTTTCGCAAAATTCAAGATCATTTTTGTCATATTAAGAACGAATTCTGATTAAATATGTATTTTTTTCAAAATTACGGTCGAATTTTTAATTGAAAAATGTTGTTTTTTGGCAATATACGAAAGAAGAATCAATCAAATTGTATAAAAAATTAATTTTACCCTAAAAAAAGATCAGTTTCTCTCAAAAATAATAATTTTCGCAAAGTTCAAGATCATTTTTTCCATATAAGAACGATTTCCGATTAAATTAGAATTTTTTTCAAAATTACCGTCGATTTTAAAATTGAAAAATGTTGTTTTTTTATAGCAATATTCGAAATAAAAATCAATCAATTTGTATAAATAATTAATTTACCTTAAAAAAAGATCAATTTCTCTCAAAAATAATAATTTTCGCAAAATTCAAGATCATTTTGTCATATTAAGAACGAATTCTGATTAAATATGTATTTTTTTCAAAATTACGGTCGAATTTTTAATTGAAAAATGTTGTTTTTTGGCAATATACGAAAGAAGAGTCAATCAAATTGTATAAAAAATTAATTTTACCCTAAAAAAAGATCAGTTTCTCTCAAAAATAATAATTTTCGCAAAGTTCAAGATCATTTTTTCCATATAAGAACAATTTCCGATTAAATAAGTATTTTTTTCAAAATTACCGTCGATTTTAAAATTGAAAAATGTTGTTTTTTATAGCAATATTCGAAATAAAAATCAATCAATTTGTATAAATAATTAATTTACCTTAAAATAAGATCAATTTCTCTCAAAAATAATAATTTTCGCAAAATTCAAGATCATTTTTGTCATATTAAGAACGAATTCTGATTAAATATGTATTTTTTTCAAAATTACGGTCGAATTTTTAATTGAAAAATGTTGTTTTTTGGCAATATACGAAAGAAGAGTCAATCAAATTGTATAAAAATTAATTTTACCCTAAAAAAAGATCAGTTTCTCCTCAAAAATAATAATTTTCGCAAAGTTCAAGATCATTTTTTCCATATAAGAACAATTTCCGATTAAATTAGTATTTTTTTCAAAATTACCGTCGATTTTAAAATTGAAAAATGTTGTTTTTTTATAGCAATATTCGAAATAAAAATCAATCAACTTGTATAAATAATTAATTTACCTTAAAAAAAGATCAATTTCTCTCAAAAATAATAATTTTCGCAAAATTCAAGATCATTTTTGTCATATTAAGAACGAATTCTGATTAAATATGTATTTTTTTCAAAATTACGGTCGAATTTTTAATTGAAAAATGTTGTTTTTTGGCAATATACGAAAGAAGAATCAATCAAATTGTATAAAAAATTAATTTTACCCTAAAAAAAGATCAGTTTCTCTCAAAAATAATAATTTTCGCAAAGTTCAAGATCATTTTTCCATATAAGAACGATTTCCGATTAAATTAGAATTTTTTTCAAAATTACCGTCGATTTTAAAATTGAAAAATGTTGTTTTTTTATAGCAATATTCGAAATAAAAATCAATCAATTTGTATAAATAATTAATTTACCTTAAAATAAGATCAATTTCTCTCAAAAATAATAATTTTCGCAAAATTCAAGATCATTTTTGTCATATTAAGAACGAATTCTGATTAAATATGTATTTTTTTCAAAATTACGGTCGAATTTTTAATTGAAAAATGTTGTTTTTTGGCAATATACGAAAGAAGAATCAATCAAATTGTATAAAAAATTAATTTTACCCTAAAAAAAGATCAGTTTCTCTCAAAAATAATAATTTTCGCAAAGTTCAAGATCATTTTTTCCATATAAGAACGATTTCCGATTAAATTAGAATTTTTTTCAAAATTACCGTCGATTTTAAAATTGAAAAATGTTGTTTTTTTATAGCAATATTCGAAATAAAAATCAATCAATTTGTATAAATAATTAATTTACCTTAAAAAAAGAACAATTTCTCTCAAAAATAATAATTTTCGCAAAATTCAAGATCATTTTTGTCATATTAAGAACGAATTCTGATTAAATATGTATTTTTTTTCAAAATTACGGTCGAATTTTTAATTGAAAAATGTTGTTTTTTGGCAATATACGAAAGAAGAGTCAATCAAATTGTATAAAAAATTAATTTTACCCTAAAAAAAGATCAGTTTCTCTCAAAAATAATAATTTTCGCAAAGTTCAAGATCATTTTTTCCATATAAGAACGATTTCCGATTAAATTAGAATTTTTTTCAAAATTACCGTCGATTTTAAAATTGAAAAATGTTGTTTTTTTATAGCAATATTCGAAATAAAAATCAATCAATTTGTATAAATAATTAATTTACCTTAAAAAAAGATCAATTTCTCTCAAAAATAATAATTTTCGCAAAATTCAAGATCATTTTGTCATATTAAGAACGAATTCTGATTAAATATGTATTTTTTTCAAATTACGGTCGAATTTTTAATTGAAAAATGTTGTTTTTTGGCAATATACGAAAGAAGAATCAATCAAATTGTATAAAAAATTAATTTTACCCTAAAAAAAGATCAGTTTCTCTCAAAAATAATAATTTTCGCAAAGTTCAAGATCATTTTTTCCATATAAGAACGATTTCCGATTAAATTAGAATTTTTTTCAAAATTACCGTCGATTTTAAAATTGAAAAATGTTGTTTTTTTATAGCAATATTCGAAATAAAAATCAATCAATTTGTATAAATAATTAATTTACCTTAAAATAAGATCAATTTCTCTCAAAAATAATAATTTTCGCAAATTCAAGATCATTTTTGTCATATAAGAACGAATTCTGATTAAATATGTATTTTTTTCAAAATTACGGTCGAATTTTTAATTGAAAAATGTTGTTTTTTGGCAATATACGAAAGAAGAATCAATCAAATTGTATAAAAAATTAATTTTACCCTAAAAAAAGATCAGTTTCTCTCAAAAATAATAATTTTCGCAAAGTTCAAGATCATTTTTTCCATATAAGAACGATTTCCGATTAAATTAGAATTTTTTTCAAAATTACCGTCGATTTTAAAATTGAAAAATGTTGTTTTTTTATAGCAATATTCGAAATAAAAATCAATCAATTTGTATAAATAATTAATTTACCTTAAAAAAAGATCAATTTCTCTCAAAAATAATAATTTTCGCAAAATTCAAGATCATTTTTGTCATATTAAGAACGAATTCTGATTAAATATGTATTTTTTTCAAAATTACGGTCGAATTTTTAATTGAAAAATGTTGTTTTTTGGCAATATACGAAAGAAGAATCAATCAAATTGTATAAAAAATTAATTTTACCCTAAAAAAAGATCAGTTTCTCTCAAAAATAATAATTTTCGCAAAGTTCAAGATCATTTTTTCCATATAAGAACGATTTCCGATTAAATTAGAATTTTTTTCAAAATTACCGTCGATTTTAAAATTGAAAAATGTTGTTTTTTATAGCAATATTCGAAATAAAAATCAATCAATTTGTATAAATAATTAATTTACCTTAAAAAAAGATCAATTTCTCTCAAAAATAATAATTTTCGCAAAATTCAAGATCATTTTTGTCATATTAAGAACGAATTCTGATTAAATATGTATTTTTTTCAAAATTACGGTCGAATTTTTAATTGAAAAATGTTGTTTTTTGGCAATATACGAAAGAAGAGTCAATCAAATTGTATAAAAAATTAATTTTACCCTAAAAAAAGATCAGTTTCTCTCAAAAATAATAATTTTCGCAAAGTTCAAGATCATTTTTTCCATATAAGAACGATTTCCGATTAAATTAGAATTTTTTTCAAAATTACCGTCGATTTTAAAATTGAAAAATGTTGTTTTTTTATAGCAATATTCGAAATAAAAATCAATCAATTTGTATAAATAATTAATTTACCTTAAAAAAAGATCAATTTCTCTCAAAAATAATAATTTTCGCAAAATTCAAGATCATTTTTGTCATATTAAGAACGAATTCTGATTAAATATGTATTTTTTTCAAAATTACGGTCGAATTTTTAATTGAAAAATGTTGTTTTTTGGCAATATACGAAAGAAGAGTCAATCAAATTGTATAAAAAATTAATTTTACCCTAAAAAAAGATCAGTTTCTCTCAAAAATAATAATTTTCGCAAAGTTCAAGATCATTTTTTCCATATAAGAACAATTTCCAATTAAATAAGTATTTTTTTCAAAATTACCGTCGATTTTAAAATTGAAAAATGTTGTTTTTTTATAGCAATATTCGAAATAAAAATCAATCAATTTGTATAAATAATTAATTTACCTTAAAATAAGATCAATTTCTCTCAAAAATAATAATTTTCGCAAAATTCAAGATCATTTTTTTCATATTAAGAACGAATTCTGATTAAATATGTATTTTTTTCAAAATAACGGTCGAATTTTTAATTGAAAAATGTTGTTTTTTGGCAATATACGAAAGAAGAATCAATCAAATTGTATAAAAAATTAATTTTACCCTAAAAAAAGATCAGTTTCTCTCAAAAATAATAATTTTCGCAAAGTTCAAGATCATTTTTTCCATATAAGAACAATTTCCAATTAAATAAGTATTTTTTTCAAAATTACCGTCGATTTTAAAATTGAAAAATGTTGTTTTTTTATAGCAATATTCGAAAAAAAAATCAATCAATTTGTATAAATAATTAATTTACCTTAAAATAAGATCAATTTCTCTCAAAAATAATAATTTTCGCAAAATTCAAGATCATTTTTGTCATATTAAGAACGAATTCTGATTAAATATGTATTTTTTTCAAAATTACGGTCGAATTTTAATTGAAAAATGTTGTTTTTTGGCAATATACGAAAGAAGAATCAATCAAATTGTATAAAAAATTAATTTTACCCTAAAAAAAGATCAGTTTCTCTCAAAAATAATAATTTTCGCAAAGTTCAAGATCATTTTTTTCCATATAAGAACGATTTCCGATTAAATTAGAATTTTTTTCAAAATTACCGTCGATTTTAAAATTGAAAAATGTTGTTTTTTTATAGCAATATTCGAAATAAAAATCAATCAATTTGTATAAATAATTAATTTACCTTAAAAAAAGATCAATTTCTCTCAAAAATAATAATTTTCGCAAAATTCAAGATCATTTTTGTCATATTAAGAACGAATTCTGATTAAATATGTATTTTTTTCAAAATTACGGTCGAATTTTTAATTGAAAAATGTTGTTTTTTGGCAATATACGAAAGTAGAGTCAATCAAATTGTATAAAAAATTAATTTTACCCTAAAATAAGATCAGTTTCTCTCAAAAATAATAATTTTCGCAAAGTTCAAGATCATTTTTTCCATATAAGAACAATTTCCGATTAAATAAGTATTTTTTTCAAAATTACCGTCGATTTTAAAATTGAAAAATGTTGTTTTTTTATAGCAATATTCGAAATAAAAATCAATCAATTTGTATAAATAATTAATTTACCTTAAAATAAGATCAATTTCTCTCAAAAATAATAATTTTCGCAAAATTCAAGATCATTTTTGTCATATTAAGAACGAATTCTGATTAAATATGTATTTTTTTCAAAATTACGGTCGAATTTTTAATTGAAAAATGTTGTTTTTTGGCAATATACGAAAGAAGAATCAATCAAATTGTATAAAAAATTAATTTTACCCTAAAAAAAGATCAGTTTCTCTCAAAAATAATAATTTTCGCAAAGTTCAAGATCATTTTTTCCATATAAGAACGATTTCCGATTAAATTAGAATTTTTTTCAAAATTAGCGTCGATTTTAAAATTGAAAAATGTTGTTTTTTTATAGCAATATTCGAATTAAAAATCAATCAATTTGTATAAATAATTAATTTACCTTAAAATAAGATCAATTTCTCTCAAAAATAATAATTTTCGCAAAATTCAAGATCATTTTTGTCATATTAAGAACGAATTCTGATTAAATATGTATTTTTTTCAAAATTACGGTCGAATTTTTAATTGAAAAATGTTGTTTTTTGGCAATATACGAAAGAAGAATCAATCAAATTGTATAAAAAATTAATTTTACCCTAAAAAAAGATCAGTTTCTCTCAAAAATAATAATTTTCGCAAAGTTCAAGATCATTTTTTCCATATAAGAACGATTTCCGATTAAATTAGAATTTTTTTCAAAATTACCGTCGATTTTAAAATTGAAAAATGTTGTTTTTTTATAGCAATATTCGAAATAAAAATCAATCAATTTGTATAAATAATTAATTTAACTTAAAAAAAGATCAATTTCTCTCAAAAATAATAATTTTCGCAAAATTCAAGATCATTTTTGTCATATTAAGAACGAATTCTGATTAAATATGTATTTTTTTTCAAAATTACGGTCGAATTTTTAATTGAAAAATGTTGTTTTTTGGCAATATACGAAAGAAGAGTCAATCAAATTGTATAAAAAATTAATTTTACCCTAAAAAAAGATCAGTTTCTCTCAAAAATAATAATTTTCGCAAAGTTCAAGATCATTTTTTCCATATAAGAACGATTTCCGATTAAATTAGTATTTTTTTCAAAATTACCGTCGATTTTAAAATTGAAAAATGTTGTTTTTTTATAGCAATATTCGAAATAAAAATCAATCAATTTGTATAAATAATTAATTTACCTTAAAATAAGATCAATTTCTCTCAAAAATAATAATTTTCGCAAAATTCAAGATCATTTTTGTCATATTAAGAACGAATTCTGATTAAATATGTATTTTTTTTCAAAATTACGGTCGAATTTTTAATTGAAAAATGTTGTTTTTTGGCAATATACGAAAGAAGAATCAATCAAATTGTATAAAAAATTAATTTTACCCTAAAAAAAGATCAGTTTCTATCAAAAATAATAATTTTCGCAAAGTTCAAGATCATTTTTTCCATATAAGAACGATTTCCGATTAAATTAGAATTTTTTTTTAAAATTACCGTCGATTTTAAAATTGAAAAATGTTGTTTTTTTATAGCAATATTCGAAATAAAAATCAATCAATTTGTATAAATAATTAATTTACCTTAAAATAAGATCAATTTCTCTCAAAAATAATAATTTTCGCAAAATTCAAGATCATTTTTGTCATATTAAGAACGAATTCTGATTAAATATATATTTTTTTCAAAATTACGGTCGAATTTTTAATTGAAAAATGTTGTTTTTTGGCAATATACGAAAGAAGAGTCAATCAAATTGTATAAAAAATTAATTTTACCCTAAAAAAAGATCAGTTTCTCTCAAAAATAATAATTTTCGCAAAGTTCAAGATCATTTTTTCCATATAAGAACAATTTCCGATTAAATAAGTATTTTTTTCAAAATTACCGTCGATTTTAAAATTGAAAAATGTTGTTTTTTTATAGCAATATTCGAAATAAAAATCAATCAATTTGTATAAATAATTAATTTACCTTAAAAAAAGATCAATTTCTCTCAAAAATAATAATTTTCGCAAAATTCAAGATCATTTTTGTCATATTAAGAACGAATTCTGATTAAATATGTATTTTTTTTCAAAATTACGGTCGAATTTTTAATTGAAAAATGTTGTTTTTTGGCAATATACGAAAGAAGAATCAATCAAATTGTATAAAAAATTAATTTTACCCTAAAAAAAAGATCAGTTTCTCTCAAAAATAATAATTTTCGCAAAGTTCAAGATCATTTTTTCCATATAAGAACGATTTCCGATTAAATTAGAATTTTTTTCAAAATTACCGTCGATTTTAAAATTGAAAAATGTTGTTTTTTTATAGCAATATTCGAAATAAAAATCAATCAATTTGTATAAATAATTAATTTAACTTAAAAAAAGATCAATTTCTCTCAAAAATAATAATTTTCGCAAAATTCAAGATCATTTTTGTCATATTAAGAACGAATTCTGATTAAATATGTATTTTTATCAAAATTACGGTCGAATTTTTAATTGAAAAATGTTGTTTTTTGGCAATATACGAAAGAAGAGTCAATCAAATTGTATAAAAAATTAATTTTACCCTAAAAAAAGATCAGTTTCTCTCAAAAATAATAATTTTCGCAAAGTTCAAGATCATTTTTTCCATATAAGAACGATTTCCGATTAAATTAGTATTTTTTTCAAAATTACCGTCGATTTTAAAATTGAAAAATGTTGTTTTTTTATAGCAATATTCGAAATAAAAATCAATCAATTTGTATAAATAATTAATTTACCTTAAAATAAGATCAATTTCTCTCAAAAATAATAATTTTCGCAAAATTCAAGATCATTTTTGTCATATTAAGAACGAATTCTGATTAAATATGTATTTTTTTCAAATTACGGTCGAATTTTTAATTGAAAAATGTTGTTTTTGGCAATATACGAAAGAAGAATCAATCAAATTGTATAAAAAATTAATTTTACCCTAAAAAAAGATCAGTTTCTCTCAAAAATAATAATTTTCGCAAAGTTCAAGATCATTTTTTCAATATAAGAACGATTTCCGATTAAATTAGTATTTTTTTCAAAATTACCGTCGATTTTAAAATTGAAAAATGTTGTTTTTTTATAGCAATATTCGAAATAAAAATCAATCAATTTGTATAAATAATTAATTTACCTTAAAAAAAGATCAATTTCTCTCAAAAATAATAATTTTCGCAAAATTCAAGATCATTTTTGTCATATTAAGAACGAATTCTGATTAAATATGTATTTTTTTCAAAATTACGGTCGAATTTTTAATTGAAAAATGTTGTTTTTTGGCAATATACGAAAGAAGAATCAATCAAATTGTATAAAAAATTAATTTTACCCTAAAAAAAGATCAGTTTCTCTCAAAAATAATAATTTTCGCAAAGTTCAAGATCATTTTTTCCATATAAGAACGATTTCCGATTAAATTAGTATTTTTTTCAAAATTACCGTCGATTTTAAAATTGAAAAATGTTGTTTTTTTATAGCAATATTCGAAATAAAAATCAATCAATTTGTATAAATAATTAATTTACCTTAAAATAAGATCAATTTCTCTCAAAAATAATAATTTTCGCAAAATTCAAGATCATTTTTGTCATATTAAGAACGAATTCTGATTAAATATGTATTTTTTTCAAAATTACGGTCGAATTTTTAATTGAAAAATGTTGTTTTTTGGCAATATACGAAAGAAGAATCAATCAAATTGTATAAAAAATTAATTTTACCCTAAAAAAAGATCAGTTTCTCTCAAAAATAATAATTTTCGCAAAGTTCAAGATCATTTTTTCAATATAAGAACGATTTCCGATTAAATTAGTATTTTTTTTCAAAATTACCGTCGATTTTAAAATTGAAAAATGTTGTTTTTTTATAGCAATATTCGAAATAAAAATCAATCAATTTGTATAAATAATTAATTTACCTTAAAAAAAGATCAATTTCTCTCAAAAATAATAATTTTCGCAAAATTCAAGATCATTTTTGTCATATTAAGAACGAATTCTGATTAAATATGTATTTTTTTCAAAATTACGGTCGAATTTTTAATTGAAAAATGTTGTTTTTTGGCAATATACGAAAGAAGAGTCAATCAAATTGTATAAAAAATTAATTTTACCCTAAAAAAAGATCAGTTTCTCTCAAAAATAATAATTTTCGCAAAGTTCAAGATCATTTTTTCCATATAAGAACGATTTCCGATTAAATTAGTATTTTTTTCAAAATTACCGTCGATTTTAAAATTGAAAATGTTGTTTTTTTATAGCAATATTCGAAATAAAATCAATCAATTTGTATAAATAATTAATTTACCTTAAAAAAAGATCAATTTCTCTCAAAAATAATAATTTTCGCAAAATTCAAGATCATTTTTGTCATATTAAGAACGAATTCTGATTAAATATGTATTTTTTTCAAAATTACAGTCGATTTTAAAATTGAATAATGTTGTTTTTGCCAATATACGAAAGAAGAATCAATCAAATTGTATAAAAAATTAATTTTACCCTAAAAAAAGATCAGTTTCTCTCAAAAATAATAATTTTCGCAAAGTTCAAGATCATTTTTTCCATATAAGAACGATTTCCGATTAAATTAGAATTTTTTTCAAAATTACCGTCGATTTTAAAATTGAAAAATGTTGTTTTTTATAGCAATATTCGAAATAAAAATCAATCAATTTGTATAAATAATTAATTTACCTTAAAATAAGATCAATTTCTCTCAAAAATAATAATTTTCGCAAAATTCAAGATCATTTTTGTCATATTAAGAACGAATTCTGATTAAATATATATTTTTTTCAAAATTACGGTCGAATTTTTAATTGAAAAATGTTGTTTTTTGGCAATATACGAAAGAAGAGTCAATCAAATTGTATAAAAAATTAATTTTACCCTAAAAAAAGATCAGTTTCTCTCAAAAATAATAATTTTCGCAAAGTTCAAGATCATTTTTTCCATTTTAAGAACGAATTCCGATTAAATAAGTATTTTTTTCAAAATTACGGTCGAATTTTTAATTGAAAAATGTTGTTTTTTGGCAATATACGAAAGAAGAGTCAATCAAATTGTATAAAAAATTAATTTTACCCTAAAAAAAGATCAGTTTCTCTCAAAAATAATAATTTTCGCAAAGTTCAAGATCATTTTTTCCATATAAGAACAATTTCCGATTAAATTAGTATTTTTTTCAAAATTACCGTCGATTTTAAAATTGAAAAATGTTGTTTTTTTATAGCAATATTCGAAATAAAAATCAATCAATTTGTATAAATAATTAATTTACCTTAAAATAAGATCAATTTCTCTCAAAAATAATAATTTTCGCAAAATTCAAGATCATTTTTGTCATATTAAGAACGAATTCTGATTAAATATGTATTTTTTTCAAATTACGGTCGAATTTTTAATTGAAAAATGTTGTTTTTTGCAATATACGAAAGAAGAATCAATCAAATTGAATAAAAAATTAATTTTACCCTAAAAAAAGATCAGTTTCTCTCAAAAATAATAATTTTCGCAAAGTTCATGATCATTTTTTCCATATAAGAACGATTTCCGATTAAATTAGAATTTTTTTCAAAATTACCGTCGATTTTAAAATTGAAAAATGTTGTTTTTTTATAGCAATATTCGAAATAAAAATCAATCAATTTGTATAAATAATTAATTTACCCTTAAAATAAGATCAATTTCTCTCAAAAATAATAATTTTCGCAAAATTCAAGATCATTTTTGTCATATTAAGAACGAATTCTGATTAAATATGTATTTTTTTCAAAATTACGGTCGAATTTTTAATTGAAAAATGTTGTTTTTTGGCAATATACGAAAGAAGAGTCAATCAAATTGTATAAAAAATTAATTTTACCCTAAAAAAAGATCAGTTTCTCTCAAAAATAATAATTTTCCGCAAAGTTCAAGATCATTTTTTCCATATAAGAACGATTTCCGATTAAATTAGAATTTTTTTCAAAATTACAGTCGATTTTAAAATTGAAAAATGTTGTTTTTTTATAGCAATATTCGAAATAAAAATCAATCAATTTGTATAAATAATTAATTTACCTTAAAAAAAGATCAATTTCTCTCAAAAATAATAATTTTCGCAAAATTCAAGATCATTTTTGTCATATTAAGAACGAATTCTGATTAAATATGTATTTTTTTTCAAAATTACAGTCGATTTTAAATTGAATAATGTTGTTTTTGCCAATATACGAAAGAAGAATCAATCAAATTGTATAAAAAATTAATTTTACCCTAAAAAAAGATCAGTTTCTCTCAAAATAATAATTTTCGCAAAGTTCAAGATCATTTTTTCCATATAAGAACGATTTCCGATTAAATTAGAATTTTTTTCAAAATTACCGTCGATTTTAAAATTGAAAAATGTTGTTTTTTTATAGCAATATTCGAAATAAAAATCAATCAATTTGTATAAATAATTAATTTACCTTAAAATAAGATCAATTTCTCTCAAAAATAATAATTTTCGCAAAATTCAAGATCATTTTTGTCATATTAAGAACGAATTCTGATTAAATATATATTTTTTTCAAAATTACGGTCGAATTTTTAATTGAAAAATGTTGTTTTTTGGCAATATACGAAAGAAGAGTCAATCAAATTGTATAAAAAATTAATTTTACCCTAAAAAAAGATCAGTTTCTCTCAAAAATAATAATTTTCGCAAAGTTCAAGATCATTTTTTCCATATTTAGAACGAATTCCGATTAAATAAGTATTTTTTTCAAAATTACGGTCGAATTTTTAATTGAAAAATGTTGTTTTTTGGCAATATACGAAAGAAGAGTCAATCAAATTGTATAAAAAATTAATTTTACCCTAAAAAAAGATCAGTTTCTCTCAAAAATAATAATTTTCGCAAAGTTCAAGATCATTTTTTCCATATAAGAACAATTTCCGATTAAATTAGTATTTTTTTCAAAATTACCGTCGATTTTAAAATTGAAAAATGTTGTTTTTTTATAGCAATATTCGAAATAAAAATCAATCAAATTGTATAAAAAATTAATTTTACCCTAAAAAAAGATCAGTTTCTCTCAAAAATAATAATTTTCGCAAAGTTCAAGATCATTTTTTCCATATTAAGAACGAATTCCGATTAAATAAGTATTTTTTTCAAAATAACGGTCGAATTTTTAATTGAAAAATGTTGTTTTTTGGCAATATACGAAAGAAGAGTCAATCAAATTGTATAAAAAATTAATTTTACCCTAAAAAAAGATCAGTTTCTCTCAAAAATAATAATTTTCGCAAAGTTCAATATCATTTTTTCCATATAAGAACAATTTCCGATTAAATTAGTATTTTTTTCAAAATTACCGTCGATTTTAAATTGAAAAATGTTGTTTTTTTATAGCAATATTCGAAATAAAAATCAATCAATTTGTATAAATAATTAATTTACCTTAAAATAAGATCAATTTCTCTCAAAAATAATAATTTTCGCAAAATTCAAGATCATTTTTGTCATATTAAGAACGAATTCTGATTAAATATGTATTTTTTTCAAAATTACGGTCGAATTTTTAATTGAAAAATGTTGTTTTTTGGCAATATACGAAAGAAGAGTCAATCAAATTGTATAAAAATTAATTTTACCCTAAAAAAAGATCAGTTTCTCTCAAAAATAATAATTTTCGCAAAGTTCAAGATCATTTTTTCCATACAAGAACGATTTCCGATTAAATTAGTATTTTTTTCAAAATTACCGTCGATTTTAAAATTGAAAAATGTTGTTTTTTTATAGCAATATTCGAAATAAAAATCAATCAATTTGTATAAAAAATTAATTTTACCAGAAAAAAAGATCAATCTTGCATAAAAAAAATAATTTTTGCAGAATCAAAGATATTTTTTCTCGAAAAAAGATCATTTTTGCTACAAATTATTATTTTCGCAAAATTCAAGATCATTTTTGTCATATTAAGAACGAATTCCGATTAAATAAGTATTTTTTTCAAAATTACAGTCGATTTTTAGATTGAAAAATGTTGTTTTTACAAATAAACGAAATAAAAATCAATCAATTTGTATAAAAAATTAATTTTTTCCTAAAAAAAGATCAATCTTGCATAAAAAAAATAATTTTTGCAGAATCAAAGATATTTTTTCTCGATAAAAGGATC
The DNA here is from genome assembly GCA_025491095.1 of Brachionus asplanchnoidis. Classification (NCBI taxonomy): domain Eukaryota; kingdom Metazoa; phylum Rotifera; class Eurotatoria; order Ploima; family Brachionidae; genus Brachionus; species Brachionus asplanchnoidis. The sequence goes on along the minus strand of JAILYF010000412.1, from coordinate 11,055 downwards.
ATTTTTGATTTTGAAAAAATATTTTTTAAAATCAAAGATCAATTTCTCTCAAAAATAATAATTTTCGCAAAATTTAAGATCATTTTTGTCATAGTAAGAACGAATTCCGATTAAATAAGTATTTTTTTCAAAATTACGGTCGAATTTTTAATTGAAAAATGTTGTTTTTTGGCAATATACGAAAGAAGAGTCAATCAAATTGTATAAAAAAATTAATTTTACCCTAAAAAAAGATCAGTTTCTCTCAAAAATAATAATCTTCGCAAAATTCAAGATCATTTTTGTCATATTAAGAACGAATTCTGATTAAATATGTATTTTTTTCAAAATTACGGTCGAATTTTAAATTGAAAAATGTTGTTTTTTGGCAATATACGAAAGAAGAGTCAATCAAATTGTATAAAAAATTAATTTTACCCTAAAAAAAGATCAGTTTCTCTCAAAAATAATAATTTTCGCAAAATTCAAGATCATTTTTGTCATATTAAGAACGAATTCTGATTAAATATGTATTTTTTTCAAAATTACGGTCGAATTTTTTATTGAAAAATGTTGTTTTTTGGCAATATACGAAAGAAGAGTCAATCAAATTGTATAAAAAATTAATTTTACCCTAAAAAAAGATCAGTTTCTCTCAAAAATAATAATTTTCGCAAAATTCAAGATCATTTTTGTCATATTAAGAACGAATTCTGATTAAATATGTATTTTTTTCAAAATTACAGTCGATTTTAAAATTGAATAATGTTGTTTTTGCCAATATACGAAAGAAGAATCAATCAAATTGTATAAAAAATTAATTTTACCCTAAAAAAAGATCAGTTTTTTCTCAAAAATAATAATTTTCGCAAAGTTCAAGATCATTTTTTCCATATAAGAACGATTTCCGATTAAATTAGTATTTTTTTCAAAATTACCGTCGATTTTAAAATTGAAAAATGTTGTTTTTTTATAGCAATATTCGAAATAAAAATCAATCAATTTGTATAAAAAATTAATTTTACCAGAAAAAAAGATCAATCTTGCATAAAAAAAATAATTTTTGCAGAATCAAAGATATTTTTTCTCGAAAAAAGATCATTTTTGCTACAAAATTATTATTTTCGCAAAATTCAAGATCATTTTTGTCATATTAAGAACGAATTCCGATTAAATAAGTATTTTTTTCAAAATTACAGTCGATTTTTAGATTGAAAAATGTTATTTTTACAAATAAACGAAATAAAAATCAATCAATTTGTATAAAAAATTAATTTTTTTCCTAAAAAAAGATCAATCTTGCATAAAAAAAATAATTTTTGCAGAATCAAAGATATTTTTCTCGATAAAAGGATCATTTTTGATTTTGAAAAAATATTTTTTAAAATCAAAGATCAATTTCTCTCAAAAATAATAATTTTCGCAAAATTTAAGATCATTTTTGTCATATTAAGAACGAATTCCGATTAAATAAGTATTTTTTTCAAATTACGGTCGAATTTTTAATTGAAAAATGTTGTTTTTTGGCAATATACGAAAGAAGAGTCAATCAAATTGTATAAAAAATTAATTTTACCCTAAAAAAAGATCAGTTTCTCTCAAAAATAATAATTTTCGCAAAATTCAAGATCATTTTTGTCATATTAAGAACGAATTCCGATTAAATAAGTATTTTTTTTCAAATTACGGTCGAATTTTTAATTGAAAAATGTTGTTTTTTGGCAATATACGAAAGAAGAGTCAATCAAATTGTATAAAAAATTAATTTTACCCTAAAAAAAGATCAGTTTCTCTCAAAATAATAATTTTCGCAAAATTCAAGATCATTTTTGTCATATTAAGAACGAATTCTGATTAAATATGTATTTTTTTCAAAATTACAGTCGATTTTAAAATTGAAAAATGTTGTTTTTAAGCAATATTCGAAAAAATAATCAATCAATTTGTATAAAAAAAATCAATTTTTGCAAAATCAAAGATATTTTTTCTCGATAAAAGGAGCATTTTTGACTTTAAAGTTATCAATTTTGATTTTGAAAAAAAAAAATTTTCAAAATCCCAGATCAATTTCTCTCAAAAATAATATTTTTCGCAAAATTCAAGATCATTTTTGTCATATTAAGAACGAATTCCGATTAAATAAGTATTTTTTCCAAAATTACGGTCGAATTTTTAGTTGAAAAATGTTGTTTTTAGGCAATATACGAAAGAAGAATCAATCAAATTGTATAAAAAATTAATTTTACCAGAAAAAAAGATCAGTTTCTCTCAAAAATAATAATTTTGGCAAAGTTCAAGATCATTTTTTCCATATAAGAACGATTTCCGATTAAATTAGTATTTTTTCAAAATTAAAGTCGATTTTAAAATTAAAAAATGTTGTTTTTAAGCAATATTCGAAAAAAAATCAATCAAATTGTATAAAAAATTAATTTTACCCGAATAAAAGATGATCAATCTTGCATAAAAAAAATAATTTTTGCAGAATCAAAGATATTTTTTCTCGATAAAAGGATCATTTTTGACTTTAAAGTTATCATTTTTATTTTGAAAAAAAATTTTTTAAAATCAAAGATCAATTTATCTCAAAAATAATAATTTTCGCAAAGTTCAAGATCATTTTTGTCATATTAAGAACGAATTCCGATTAAAAAAGTATTTTTTTCAAAATTACGGTCGAATTTTTAATTGAAAAATGTTGTTTTTTGGCAATAAACGAAAGAAGAATCAATCAAATTGTATAAAAAATTAATTTTACCAGAAAAAAAGATCAATCTTGCATAAAAAAAATAATTATTGCAGAATCAAAGATATTTTTTCTCGATAAAAAGATCATTTTTGCCTTTAAAGTTATCATTTTTGATTTTGAAAAAAAATTTTATAAAATCAAAGATCAATTTCTCTCAAAAATAATTATTTTCGCAAAGTTCAAGATCATTTTTTCCAGATAGGAACGATTTCCGATTAAATAAATAGCTTTTTCAAAATTAGAGGCGATTTTAAAATTTAAAAATGTTGTTTTTGCAAATAAACGAAATAAAAATCAATCAATTTGTATAAAAAATTAATTTTTTCCTAAAAAAAGATCAATCTTGCATAAAAAAAATAATTTTTGCAGAATCAAAGATATTTTTTCTCGATAAAAGCAGCATATTTGACTTTAAAGTTATCATTTTAATTTTGAAAAAAAAATTTTATAAAATCAAAGATCAATTTCTCTCAAAAATAATTATTTTCGCAAAATTCAAGATTATTTTTGTCATATTAAGAACGAATTCAGATTATATAAATATTTTTTTCAAAATAAGAGGCGATTTTAAAATTGAAAAATAGTGTTTTTTAGCAATATTCGAAAGAAGAATCAATCTAATTGTATAAAAAATTAATTTTACCCTAAAAAAAGATCAGTTTCTCTCAAAAATAATAATTTTCGCAAAGTTCAAGATCATTTTTTCCATATAAGAACGATTTCCGATTAAATTAGTATTTTTTCAAAATTACAGTCGATTTTAAAATTGAAAAATGTTGTTTTTTAGCAAAATTCGAAAAAAGAATCAATCAAATTGTATAAAAAATTAATTTTACCCGTAAAAAAAAAGATCAATCTTGCATAAAAGAGATAATTTTTGCAGAATCAAAGATATTTTTTCTCGATATAAAGATTATATTAGCTTTAAAATTATCATTTTTGATTTTGAGAAAAAAAATTTTGTAAAATCATAGATCAATTCCTCTCAAAAATAGTAATTTTCGCAAAATTCAAGATCATTTTTGTCATATTAAGAACGAATTTCGATTAAATAAGTATTTTTTTCAAAATGACGGTCGAATTCTTTATTGAAAAATGTTGTTTTTTGGCAATATACGAAAGAAGAATCAATCAATTTGTATAAAAAATTAATTTTACCCTAAAAAAAGATCAATCTTGCATATACAAGATAATTTTTGCAGAATCAAAGATATTTATTATCGATAAAAAGATTATTTTAGCTTTAAAATTATCATTTTTGATTTTGAAACAAAAATTTTTAAAATCAAAGATCAATTTCTCTCAAAAATAATAATTTTCGCAAAATTCAAGATCATTTTTGTCATATTAAGAACGAATTCCGATTAAATAAATATTTTTTTCAAAATTAGAGGCGATTTTAAAATTGAAAAAATGTTGTTTTTTAGCAATATTCGAAATAAGAATCAATCAAATTGTATAAAAAATTAATTTTACCAGAAAAAAAGATCAATCTTGCATAAAAAAAATAATTTTTGCAGAATCAAAGATATTTTTTCTCGATAAAAGGATCATTTTTGACTTTAAAGTTATCATTTTTGATTTTGAAACAAAAATTTTTAAAATCAAAGATTAATTTCTCTCAAAAATAATAATTTTCGCAAAATTCAAGATCATTTTTGTCATATTAGGAACTAATTCCGATTAAATATGTATTTTTTTCAAAATTACAGTCGATTTTAAAATTGAAAAATGTTGTTTTTTAGCAATATTCGAAAAAAGAATCAATCAAATTGTATAAAAAATTAATTTTACCCGTAAAAAAAAGATCAATCTTGCATAAAAAATATAATTTTTGCAGAATCAAAGATATTTATTCTCGATAAAAGGATCATTTTTGACTTTAAAGTTATCATTTTTGATTTTGAAACAAAAATTTTTAAAATCAAAGATCAATTTCTCTCAAAAATAATAATTTTCGCAAAATTCAAGATCATTTTTGTCATATTAGGAACGAATTCCGATTAAATATGTATTTTTTTCAAAATTACAGTCGATTTTAAAATTGAAAAGTGTTGTTTTTTAGCAATATTCGAAAGAAGAATCAATCAAATTGTATAAAAAATTAATTTTACCAGAAAAAAAGATCAATCTTGCATAAAAAAAATAATTTTTGCAGAATCAAAGATATTTTTTCTCGATAAAATGATCATTTTTGACTTTAAAGTTATCATTTTTGATTTTGAAAAAAAATTTTATAAAATCAAAGATCAATTTCTCTCAAAAATAATTATTTTTGCAAAGTTCAAGATCATTTTTTCCATATAAGAACGATTTCCGATTAAATAAATATTTTTTTCAAAATTAGAGGCGATTTTAAAATTGAAAAATGTTGTTTTTGCAAATTAACGAAATAAAAATCAATCAATTTGTATAAAAATTAATTTTACCCTAAAAAAAGATCAGTTTCTCTCAAAAATAATAATTTTCGCAAAGTTCAAGATCATGTTTTTCATATTAAGAACGAATTCCGATTAAATATGTATTTTTTTCAAAATTACAGTCGATTTTAAAATTGAAAAATGTTGTTTTTTAGCAATATTCGAAGGAAGAATCAATCAAATTGTATAAAAAATTAATTTTACCCTTAAAAAAAAAGATCAATCTTGCATAAAAAATATAATTTTTGCAGAATCAAAGATATTTATTCTCAATAAAAGGATCATTTTTGACTTTAAAGTTATCATTTTTGATTTTGAAACAAAAATTTATAAAATCAAAGATCAATTTCTCTCAAAAATAATAATTTTCGCAAAATTCAAGATCATTTTTGTCATATTAGGAACGAATTCCGATTAAATATGTATTTTTTTCAAAATTACAGTCGATTTTAAAATTGAAAAATGTTGTTTTTTAGCAAAAAGCGAAAAAAGAATCAATCAAATTGTATAAAAAATTAATTTTACCCGTGAAAAAAAAGATCAATCTTGCATAAAAAAAATAATTTTTGCAGAATCAAAGATATTTTTTCTCGATAAAAAGATCATTTTTGACTTTAAAGTTATCATTTTTGATTTTGAAAAAAAATTTTTTAAAATCGAAGATCAATTTCTCTCAAAAATAATAATTTCCGCAAAATTCAAGATAATTTTTGTCATATTAAGTACGAATTCCGATTAAATAAATATCTTTTTCAAAATTAGAGGCGATCTTAAAATTGAAAAATGTTGTTTTTTAGCAATATTCGAAAAAAGAATCAATCAAATTGTATAAAAAATTAATTTACCAGAAAAAAAGATCAATCTTGCATAAAAAAGATAATTTTTGAAGAATCAAAGATATTTTTTTCTCGATAAAATGATCATTTTGCCTTTAAAGTTATCATTTTTGATTTTGAAAAAAAATTTTATAAAATCAAAGATCAATTTCTCTCAAAAATAATTATTTTCGCAAAGTTCAAGATCATTTTTTCCATATAAGAACGATTTCCGATTAAATAAATATTTCTTTCAAAATTAGAGGCGATTTTAAAATTGAAAAATGTTGTTTTTGCAAATAAACGAAATAAAAATCAATCAATTTGTATAAAAATTAATTTTACCCTAAAAAAAGATCAGTTTCTCTCAAAAATAATAATTTTCGCAAAGTTCAAGATCATTTTTTCCATATAAGAACGATTTCCGATTAAATTTATATTTTTTTCAAAATTAAAGTCGATTTTAAAATTGAAAAATGTTGTTTTTAAGCAATATTCGAAAGAAGAATCAATCAAATTGTATAAAAAATTAATTTTACCAGAAAAAAAGATCAATCTTGCATAAAAAAAATAATTTTTGCAGAATCAAAGATATTTTTTCTCGATAAAAAGATCATTTTGACTTTAAAGTTATCATTTTTGATTTTGAAAAAAAATTTTTTAAAATCGAAGATCAATTTCTCTCAAAAATAATAATTTCCGCAAAATTCAAGATAATTTTTGTCATATTAAGTACGAATTCCGATTAAATAAATATCTTTTTCAAAATTAGAGGCGATCTTAAAATTGAAAAATGTTGTTTTTTAGCAATATTCGAAAAAAGAATCAATCAAATTGTATAAAAAATTAATTTTACCAGAAAAAAAGATCAATCTTGCATAAAAAAGATAATTTTTGCAGAATCAAAGATATTTTTTCTCGATAAAATGATCATTTTTGCCTTTAAAGTTATCACTTTTGATTTTGAAAAAAAATTTTATAAAATCAAAGATCAATTTCTCTCAAAAATAATTATTTTCGCAAAGTTCAGGATCATTTTTTCCATATAAGAACGATTTCCGATTAAATAAATATTTTTTTCAAAAATTAGAGGCGATTTTAAAATTGAAAAATGTTGTTTCTGCAAATAAACGAAATAAAAATCAATCAAATTGTATAAAAAATTAATTTTACCCTAAAAAAAGATCAGTTTCTCTCAAAAATAATAATTTTCGCAAAGTTCAAGATCATGTTTTTCATATTAAGAACGAATTCCGATTAAATATGTATTTTTTTCAAAATTACAGTCGATTTTAAATTGAAAAATGTTGTTTTTTAGCAATATTCGAAGGAAGAATCAATCAAATTGTATAAAAAATTAATTTTACCCGTAAAAAAAAAGATCAATCTTGCATAAAAAAAATAATTTTTGCAGAATCAAAGATATTTATTCTCGATAAAAGGATCATTTTTGACTTTTAAATTATCATTTTTGATTTTGAAACAAAAATTTATAAAATCAAAGATCAATTTCTCTCAAAAATAATAATTTTCGCAAAATTCAAGATCATTTTTGTCATATTAGGAACGAATTCCGATTAAATATGTATTTTTTTCAAAATTACAGTCGATTTTAAAATTGAAAAATGTTGTTTTTTAGCAAAAAGCGAAAAAAGAATCAATCAAATTGTATAAAAAATTAATTTTACCCGTGAAAAAAAAGATCAATCTTGCATAAAAAAGATAATTTTTGCAGAATCGAAGATATTTTTACTCGATAAAAGGATCATTTTTGACTTTAAAGTTATCATTTTTGATATTGAAAAAAATTTTTTTAAATCAAAGATCAATTTCTCTCAAAAATAATAATTTTCGCAAAATTCAAGATCATTTTTTCCATATAAGAACGATTTCCGATTAAATAAATATTTTTTTCAAAATTAGAGGCGATTTTAAAATTGAAAAATGTTGTTTTTGCAAATAAACGAAATAAAAATCAATCAATTTGTATAAAAAATTAATTTTACCCTAAAAAAAGATCAGTTTCTCTCAAAAATAATAATTTTCGCAAAGTTCAAGATCATTTTTTCCATATAAGAACGATTTCCGATTAAATTAATATTTTTTTCAAAATTAAAGTCGATTTTAAAATTGAAAAATGTTGTTTTTAAGCAATTTTCGAAAGAAGAATCAATCAAATTGTATAAAAAATTAATTTTACCAGAAAAAAAGATCAATCTTGCATAAAAAATATAATTTTTGCAGAATCAAAGATATTTATTCTCGATAAAAAGATCATTTTTGACTTTAAAGTTATCATTTTTGATTTTGAAAAAAAATTTTTTAAAATCGAAGATCAATTTCTCTCAAAAATAATAATTTCCGCAAAATTCAAGATAATTTTTGTCATATTAATAACGATTTCCGATTAAATAAATATTTTTTTCAAAATTAGAGGCGATTTTAAAATTGAAAAATGTTGTTTTTGCAAATAAACGAAATAAAAATCAATCAATTTGTATAAAAATTAATTTTACCCTAAAAAAAGATCAGTTTCTCTCAAAAATAATAATTTTCGCAAAGTTCAAGATCATTTTTTCCATATAAGAACGATTTCCGATTAAATTTATATTTTTTTCAAATTAAAGTCGATTTTAAAATTGAAAAATGTTGTTTTTAAGCAATATTCGAAAGAAGAATCAATCAAATTGTATAAAAAATTAATTTTACCAGAAAAAAAGATCAATCTTGCATAAAAAAAATAATTTTTGCAGAATCAAAGATATTTTTTCTCGATAAAAAGATCATTTTTGACTTTAAAGTTATCATTTTTGATTTTGAAAAAAAATTTTTTAAAATCGACGATCAATTTCTCTCAAAAATAATAATTTCCGCAAAATTCAAGATAATTTTTGTCATATTAAGTACGAATTCCGATTAAATAAATATCTTTTTCAAAATTAGAGGCGATCTTAAAATTGAAAAATGTTGTTTTTTAGCAATATTCGAAAGAAGAATCAATCAAATTGTATAAAAATTAATTTTACCCTAAAAAAAGATCAGTTTCTCTCAAAAATAATAATTTTCGCAAAATTCAAGATCATTTTTGTCATATTAGGAACGAATTCCGATTAAATATGTATTTTTTTCAAAATTACAGTCGATTTTAAAATTGAAAAATGTTGTTTTTTAGCAAAAAGCGAAAAAAGAATCAATCAAATTGTATAAAAAATTAATTTTACCCGTGAAAAAAAAGATCAATCTTGCATAAAAAAGATAATTTTTGAAGAATCAAAGATATTTTTTCTCGATAAAATGATCATTTTTGCCTTTAAAGTTATCATTTTTGATTTTGAAAAAAAATTTTATAAAATCAAAGATCAATTTCTCTCAAAAATAATTATTTTCGCAAAGTTCAAGATCATTTTTTCCATATAAGAACGATTTCCGATTAAATAAATATTTTTTTCAAAATTAGAGGCGATTTTAAAATTGAAAAATGTTGTTTTTTAGCAAAAAGCGAAAAAAGAATCAATCAAATTGTATAAAAAATTAATTTTACCCGTGAAAAAAAAGATCAATCTTGCATAAAAAAGATAATTTTTGAAGAATCAAAGATATTTTTCTCGATAAAATGATCATTTTTGCCTTTAAAGTTATCATTTTTGATTTTGAAAAAAATTTTATAAAATCAAAGATCAATTTCTCTCAAAAATAATTATTTTCGCAAAGTTCAAGATCATTTTTTCCATATAAGAACGATTTCCGATTAAATAAATATTTCTTTCAAAATTAGAGGCGATTTTAAAATTGAAAAATGTTGTTTTTGCAAATAAACGAAATAAAAATCAATCAATTTGTATAAAAATTAATTTTACCCTAAAAAAGATCAGTTTTCTCTCAAAATAATAATTTTCGCAAAGTTCAAGATCATTTTTTCCATATAAGACGATTCCGATTAAATTCATATTTTTTTCAAAATTAAAGTCGATTTTAAAATTGAAAAATGTTGTTTTTAAGCAATATTCGAAAGAAGAATCAATCAAATTGTATAAAAAATTAATTTTACCAGAAAAAAAAAGATCAATCTTGCATAAAAAAAAAATAATTTTGCAGAATCAAAGATATTTTTTCTCGATAAAAAGATCATTTTTGACTTTAAAGTTATCATTTTTGATTTTGAAAAAAAATTTTTTAAAATCGAAGATCAATTTCTCTCAAAATAATAATTTCCGCAAAATTCAAGATAATTTTTGTCATATTAAGTACGAATTCCGATTAAATAAATATCTTTTTCAAAATTAGAGGCGATCTTAAATTGAAAAATGTTGTTTTTTAGCAATATTCGAAAAAAGAATCAATCAATTGTATAAAAAATTAATTTTTACCAGAAAAAAAGATCAATCTTGCATAAAAAAGATAATTTTTGCAGAATCAAAGATATTTTTTCTCGATAAAATGATCATTTTTGCCTTTAAAGTTATCACTTTGATTTTGAAAAAAAATTTTATAAAATCAAAGATCAATTTCTCTCAAAAATAATTATTTTCGCAAAGTTCAGGATCATTTTTTCCATATAAGAACGATTTCCGATTAAATAAATATTTTTTTCAAAAATTAGAGGCGATTTTAAAATTGAAAAATGTTGTTTCTGCAAATAAACGAAATAAAAATCAATCAAATTGTATAAAAAGTTAATTTTACCCTAAAAAAAGATCAGTTTCTCTCAAAAATAATAATTTTCGCAAAGTTCAAGATCATGTTTTTCATATTAAGAACGAATTCCGATTAAATATATATTTTTTTTCAAAATTACAGTCGATTTTAAAATTGAAAAAATGTTGTTTTTTAGCAATATTCGAAGGAAGAATCAATCAAATTGTATAAAAAATTAATTTTACCCCGTAAAAAAAAAGATCAATCTTGCATAAAAAATATAATTTTTGCAGAATCAAAGATATTTATTCTCGATAAAAGGATCATTTTGACTTTTAAATTATCATTTTTGATTTTGAAACAAAAATTTATAAAATCAAAGATCAATTTCTCTCAAAAATAATAATTTTCGCAAAGTTCAAGATCATGTTTTTCATATTAAGAACGAATCGATTAA